>CM032231.1:40445000-40482500 GCA_019009955.1 Riptortus pedestris
ACGTGAATAGGTTTACGAGGTTAGAGAGTTTAACTGTTTTATTTGGGGCTAGAAACAAAACTTGGGTTAAGTTAACGCCCTGAAATCAATGTTTTAGGTTTAGAGGTTTCTGACTACCTACAGTTTGTTATTTAGGCCATTAGGCAGATTTCTCTAATTATAAATATCTTCACGTGGGAAAATTCTGCTTAGTTTACGCAGAGCAGACCGCCTGCGACGGACGGACCCCTGTTCTTTTTTTCTCTTTCAATCAATACAAATTAATAGTAGACGAGTCCTATACTTAACTTTTTGAAGGTGGGGCGGGTCCACCATAACCACTACTCGTATTAATAAAAGTGTCTCTTGAAAAACAATTTTATGGTATTTAAGCAGGTTTATCGTAGATTACGTATGTGATTGAATGGGGGGAGTATGGTGAAGGCTGAAAAATGAAAAATGCAAATATCTCGTTAATATGACATAGCATAGAGAGAATTAATTGTATATAACAATATGTTCTATAATACATTTAAAATTTTCAATAATGATTGGTTATAATAAAATTTTTTAAAATATTACCACCACTATACACTAGTTCGATTTTAGCCATTAACCGAAAACTTAATCTGACAGTTTACCATAAAATTTTTAATTATTTGACATATTGATAACGATCTACACAAATTATTTCGACATCTTAGAGCGTTCTTAAACCAGGTACAAATATATTATATATATATATATAAATATACTATTTATATATAATATAGTGAGGAGTGAGTGAGACAGAGTAGACGTGACGGGTCAGGTGTACCCGCAGCATGACACATAAGCCCCGACCGGATGAGGCGACGGAGTGAGCTGCCGGAAGCCGCGACCCGACAATCAGACCCACCGGACAGTCAGCCGGCCCCCAGAGAGGGGGAGTCCGACGAGAGACATCGTTGGAGCGTAAGAGAGAGAGGATAGTTGGACATTTGAAGAAATGTTTCGAAAATCGCGTCATGAGTTCGACCTCAATAGCTGATTTCCCTTAAGGGAAATCTGATAATAAATTTTGCTTAACTTCGAAATTCAAGTTATATCACCCATAACTGGGGAGGTGAGAATTCTGAACGGCCTTTTAGGTTCTTGTGAATCCCATTTGTTCATTAACTAATTATTTAGACCATAATGTTAAGGCTTTTTTATTTGTTAACTCTAACTTTTTGCAACTTCCACTAATCCGGAGGGTTATCCGGTTTTCTAGCCATAGTGGGACTAAGGAGTTTATTTAGTGAGTCTCTAAATGAATTCCTTATAACCTAGGTGGGAATTGAACTCACAACTTTAGGTTTATCATATTTAAGACCGAAGCCTTAACTCACATGGTTAATCTAAGCCCGTTTTAAGGTTTTAATTAAATATTTTAATGTGTTTTATGCAAGCACCTTGTTTAAGCTCTAAGTCATGATGTACTTTAACCGTAATCTTTAGATTCATTACGCCAGAGCTCAATATTTTTACTATGTTAATAATTTCATTAGACTACCCTTGCCCCTACTCCCTAAATTTATTTTATTGAATGTTCGACAAATCGTAATTAAATAAATTTTAAATTTCGGCAGGAAGTTAAGGAGTCCCTCATTCTCATATTCTGAACACACATATGGCAAAGAATTATTCTTATTACAGTCCAAGTCTTCGGGTATTTCCCCTTTGTTCATGTATCTGACCATTGTTTTGCCTCTGAGACAGTCTAAGAGAGTGTCCTGAGGATGCTAGAAATATGTCGAACCAACGTCGGCCAGAAACAAGACCATACTGTCAATACCGGAAGACATGGATTGTAATATTGACAAGGGCCATGGAAATAAATATATTTGAATTATTCTTCATGATATTTTGATAACTGTTATTGAAACTGATGAGGAGTCATCGGAATTAATGGGTTCTGATGTCATCAGGAGGTTAATTTGGTTCAGTATCGTTTTGCTACTTGTAAAATTTCATTTATTGAGCACATGCAAATTCAGAAGAGTCCGTCACGCAGGGGTTGCGTAAACTAAGCAGATTTCTCTCGTAAAGTTTTACAATAGATAAATCTACATACAGGTATCACTTAACTGTAATTTTTCAGTCAATTTTAATAATCGCACAAAGGAAAGCGTCTGAATCGTAAAGAATCAGATCTTCTAACCTCTCAGAGCTGAACAGAAAGATAGAAATGTTCCTTACTAGAAAGAAAAAAAAACCATAACTGAAATAAATATGAATACAACATATTAATTTTATTGAAAAGTGTTTACTATATCTGTACTACAATTTATTATGAATCGGGATAGTTTTTATCTCAATCCTTCAAATTTTAGCAGTCCAAGAACTTAAGATGGGGGGGGGTGTTGCAAATCAACACAAAATATTTGCATGTAATACGTACAATAAAGGTATCTTGAAAACAATATATTTGGTTAGCATAATCATTCGAATAACGTGTGTTTTCATAACATTAATCAGCTTATTTTTAAAAGGGACAATGGAGAAGGAGGACGGGTTTAAATGATGGCACCGGAAAACTAAAATGTTCCGAAAATATTTCGGTTTATTTATTCAATATAAGAGAAAAAATAAGTGGCAATGATACAAACATTTTCAATAGAACGGTATATCAATAGAATTTTTCAAATTTTGGATCCGATGCAAAAAACGGAGAAGTTTCAAATAATTTTTGAAATTCCCCCTCTCAACTGCCCTCCCCCTGTCAGATTTCAGCAGTTAGCGAACGTGGACGAAATATCATCGCGTGTTTTCACACGAAACATTTATAAAAAGTGGTGAATCAGTATTTGAAACACAACGATGTTTCAGGAGTTATTTTCATTTCGGACGCCATGCTGAAATACCGATTAGGAATTTCAATTCTAAGATGGGTAAATTCATAACAGGGCCAGGTGGCTTTGTTTTCATAACAGAACCCATGGATCTAAATGAATTTACCCACCCTTAGAATGGTATTACTCGGTATTTCACTATGGCGTCCGAAATGAAAATAACGCCTGAAACATCGTTGAGTTTCAACTACTGATTCACCACTTTTTATAAATGCTTGTCATATTGCAACACGCGGCGATCTTTCGTCCACAGCGGCATAATGGCGACTGAATGGCAGGCGGTGGGGAGTCGAGTGACCTTGACGGCGCGTTTCCCCCTCCACCAGCCGCCAAGGACTGCGCGAATCAAAACCGTCCGTTTCCCGTGGACCACCCTGTATATATATATATATATATAGTACTAAAGGAAATATGATAAAAACCAATCACACCAGAGGTCATGGAAATATACTTTTTATATGTAAATTTATAATGCTCGGTGATTATCTGCTTAGATACTTTGTGATGTCTCAAGACAGAAGTTAGCTGTTCGTTCGTGTTTTAGAAATACGACATAACATCGCCTTAATGAGCTTCGAAGGGATTCAAAGTTTTGCCTTCAGAGAATTTACATTGCCGATGACAACGTTTGATCATCTGGAATCTTTCAGAATGGAGTTGGTGCTTTTGGTCTTCCGCCATATTGTTAGAGGCATAAAGGATGGATTAGGCGCAATGCCGGCTTACCTTAGGGTCTTACCGGAGATTGAGTGCATTGGGCTGGGGTTCACTTTCAACTTGACAACCATTGTCCACTGTGAACAGGAAAGACTGTCTGAGATTCCAGAATTTCATTTTATTTTTCTTAAGAAAAAGGTAGTTTTTACTTTTGGATTTTAAAAAATAGTGCACCAATTTTCAAACGGGGTTTTCTCAACATTCTCTCTCTCTCTCGGCCTCTCTCACAATGCTCTCACTCTCTTCATATTCGCTCTCCGTCCGTTCCTCCCCTCCTCTGGTGGGTCGTAATCTCTACTCGTCCACTCTCGTCACTCTCTCACTCCATCTCTCATCTCTCGTCTCTCACTCCTCGCTCTCCTGCGCTCCCCTCTCCGCTCGCTTTCCTCTCTCTCTCTCTCTTCCGCTCTCCCGCTCTCTCGATCTTCCTCTCTCCTCTCACCTTCTCTCTCTCTCTATCTCTCATCGCTCTCCCTCCGCTCTCGCGCTTTCTCTCTCGCTCTCGCCGCTCTCTCGCTTTTCTCTCTCTCTCTACGGTCTCTCTCTCATCTCGTCGCTCAGTCTCTCTCTCATCATCCATTCACGTATCTACTCTCTTCACTCTCATCTCCCTCTCTCTCTCCCCCTCTCTCTCCCCCCAGCCTCCTCACTCTCTCTCTCTCTCTACTCTCTCCCGTCTCTCTCCCCCCTCTCTCGCTCCCATCTCTCCCCCCTCTCTCGTCTCGTCTCTCTCCTCTCCTCTCCCTCTCCCATCCCCCCCTCACCTCTCTCTCTCTCTCTCTCTCACTCTTACTCTCTCCCTTCCGCCCCCCCCCCCCTCTCATCTCTCACTCTCTCCCCCCCGACCTATGTGGCATTAGGGGTTTCGATCCAAAAGTCAAGCCAGCCAATTTTCTTACCATTAAATGTGAGCCAGACATGAACGCCGAAGTATAAAGTAGAAATATAGGATATCAATGTGTGACAATGGGAAAATCACCATAACCAAATCTGTAACTATATTTACTGGTTATTGCGCAATAAAGTGTTAAATAAATGAATAATTTACGCAAAAATCTATACCACGAAAAATGATAAAATGCAATTAGTTTATGCCTTTGGCCTTAACAAATCTGAATAAAGTGAGCCACAGATCGAGTAGTCTCTTTGGGTCCATTCATCTGTGAAGTCCGTCACGTAGGGGCTGCGTAAGCTTAAGTGAAAGCGTAAGCAGATTTCCCTCGTGAAGTCCAAAAATAGATAAATCTACACACCGGTAACGTAACACCACCGTGAATATTAAGTAAATAAATACAAACGACAATAAGAAACCTCCCGACGAAAAGCATCTAATTGTAAACAAACAGTTCTGCCAACGTCTTACCGGAAAGAAAAACCATTACTGTAATATATCTGAATATAACTTAATTTATAATGAATCAGAATAATTTTTATCTCACTCAATCAAATAAAGTTGTCCAAAAACGTAAGAACAAATTTGCATGTATCTCGTATAATAAAAATCTCTTGAAAACAATATTTGGTATTTAAGCTTCAAATGATGTGCTTTATTACATGAACGAGTATTGTTTATTTAACATGAGTAGAAGTGGGGGTTGGAGTTGTACATTTAATTTGCTATAAAATTGATTCTATGCAGTATGACTTATACAATAGTAACAGAGACATTTCGAATTTTTAAAATTTCCCCCCTCTAAATCACCCCTCCCTCTGGTTCGATTTCAGCCGTTAACGAACTTCATCATTCTTTTTACATAAAACGACTAAATATAGAGTTTGGTAACGATTAAGCTATAATTGCGACCGCTAGAGCGGCAACAGACGATATATATATATATATATATATATATATATATATATATATACAGGTTAGAACGGACCTCATTTTCGTCATCTCCTAGGTAGGATCGATGGACATTTGAAGAAAAATTTCGAATATCGCCTCATGAATACGACCTCAATAGCTGATTTCCTTTAAGAGAAATCCATGGTTCCTGTGAGGAAAGATGCTGGAAATCTGCTTAGTTTACCCAGCCCCTATTTGGCTGATTTTTTTTTTTTTTTTTTTTTTTTTTTTTTTTTTTTTTTTTTTAATTTTTCTTTAAGACAGGTCTTTCATTCAGCATTCGAATACATTTTAAACGATAGCATAAAGTGTTATTGCTAGAAATTAATGGCCGAGGAACACTGATAGAGAGAGTTCTATATTAGTAACTATGTTGGTTGACATTTAGTGATATTAATGACATTGAGATTGGTACAGCATGCAGGCCGTCTCCGAAGTGGATCACTCCCACGTTTGTTTAGCGTGTCAGCTCCTAGGCCAACCCTTTGCTCAACAACATATTTTCTCCATGAGATCATTACAGTTGTTTTCCAAAATGAGGAATTGAGAAACTGAACTGTTCATCGAAATATGGTTTAGTTACTACACTCAACCGCAAAAAAAAAAAAACCGGACACTTCATTTTTGTTGTATTAAAAGCTAATTTTCAGCAATTTTCTTTATGTGGGTATTCTAGTTATTACAGAGAATTTAGAGTCTAAGTCCATTGAACTAATCCCTTCAGGATTAGTAAACAATTAGATAAAACTCAGATTAGATTTATTTGTCGTGAAGTTGATCTATTCTAAATTGTAAGTATTTTTTCGCATATTTAAACATCTAACCAAGCATTTTCTTTAATTAATGTTTTATTTTTATTTCGGTCCAGAATAATGGGTCTTTCAAACTTAGATGGAAGGCCGGAGCTTACGTTACATTGCCGAAACGCTTGGGGTAGCGAAGTCTACCATTCACTGTAATAAAAATGAAGAATAATTTTTTTTTTTAAATGTGTTAATTTATCTCTTTCTTTTTTTTTATTTTGTATTTTTTTGTAAATAATCAATAAAAATTATTCACTTTTGGCAGATTTTGTTTAAATAACCTATAGATTAACCAATTATTTTAATTAAAAAGATTAATATACATATATATTAAGTATTTAACAAAATTATAAGACTAAATCTAAGTGTCCGGTTTTTTTTGCGGTTGAGTGTATAATCTCCTATTTTTTATAGTTTATTCATACAACTATTTATTTCGGTCATTTTTCTCTTGCAATGCCTCAGGTCTAAGCCTAACCTCAATCATTTTTCATAAAGAAGTGGATTTCAAGTATTCACATCGATTCTGGAGGGAAAATCACCTAGCTCAACAATATCATTCTACTAATAAAATATGGAATTTGAATACTTATAAAACCATAGAAAACTCATTTACGCAGGGGCTGCGAAAACTAAGCAGATTTCCCACGTGAGTTTTAATAATAGATAAACCTACTTACTGCTAGCACAACACCAGTGAATAAATACAAATGGTAGTAGGAAATCTTTCCCCTGCCGCCGGGAAGCGTCTTAAAAGTAAACAAAAAAAAAACAGGCAAACCTCACACCGGAACGAAAAATAATTACTGAAATATATCAGAATATAACATAATCATTTTATTGAAAGCTATGTACTGTACATAGTACTGTAATTTTAATGAATCAGAATAATTTTTATCCCAATCAATCAAATTTTAGTAGTCCAAGAATTGTAGACGGGGGGGGGGGTCGCAAGAACATATTTACATCTATCTCGTATAATAAAGGTCTCTGGAAAATAATATTTGGTATTCAAGATTTGAATATTGTGATTTATTACACAACAGAGTATTGTTTATGCAACACGAGTAGAAGTGGGGGTTTACTGAAGGCTGAAAACTATAAAATCCAAATATCTCGGTTAATATTCATGATACAGAAATATAAGTATAGAACAATATTTATAGATCTTCTATAATATTCGTTCTATACAATTTTTCGATCCGACTTATAGTAACGGAGATATTGTGAATCTCCCCCTTCCGCTGGTCCGATTTCAGCCATTAACGAACTTGATCTTCCTTTTTTACATAAAACAATTAAATATGGAGTTTGGTAACGATCAAACAAAAATTACGACCGCTAGAGCGTTAATAGACATATATATATAATTTTGAACGAAAGATCATTTTCGTCATATCCAGGATAGGATCGATTTCTAGCACCCAGTTGCACAATACTTGGATTTTTGTGGAGTAAAGGTTTTAAAAGAATAACTCAATTTAAGGAGATGGAAAAACACATTCGTGAGAATGATTTAATATCCTATCCTTTAATAATTAATTAATTTAATTTATTTCCGTAACAATGGTGATTCCATTTTTTTTTTGTCATTCAAAAAGGAAATTTAATAAAACCAGTAGAGTATCTAAACTTTCGAACTGCACAGGGTAGAGAATTAATATTATAAAACTTTGATTAAATGAAAAAGATTGGTAAATAAAATATAATAACAAAATAACTGCGGAATGAGAAATAAATAAGTAAAAAAAAACCAAAGGATTCATTAATATGAATAAATAAATAATGTATATGAGGAACATTTTTTGTACAAGATGTAGAATTATTGAATATCCCTCAGAATGAAATCGCTAATAGAAAATAATTAATGCTAAATGCATTAATTATTTTTACTAGGTCTATTAGAATAAATGTTAATTCGAAAGCTTAAATGAGTTTATCATTTAATTTATGAGATATGATTAGGAAAGAGAGCTAATATGTAATAAATGGCTTCATTCACTAATAAACTAGAATAGCTTTAAACTATTTGCTGTTATATTGAATTAGCGCTTCTTTAATTGAGGATATCATATTAAAATCTAGAATTAAAACAAGAGAAATTTGCATAACTTACATCTGCATAGTTTGGGAATTAAATATATTTTAACATAGGATGAAGGTATATCCCTTTTTAAACTAAGTTGGTTTTATATTTAGTGTGGTCTAAGAAAGTAATTATAAATTTATGTTATCATTTGTCAATAGCCGCATGAAATAGGGCTGAAAAGCTCAAATTGCTCATGTAACGGAAAGAGGGTGGATAAATCAGGCAAATAGAGATGAAGTTGTATTCCTTGCTCCTACTGACTACATTTTTTTGCATATTTTTCTGTGTTCAAAACCGAGAGGCGTGCTAGAAATATAGAGATTATTCTAAAATTTCATAATTATTTACTTATGAAAGTCACTGATGTTACTACAATTAATGTGGGATTTTTTTAAGCAGATAAACTACCAATTACCTTAATACCAACTTGGAAGTAGCCGAAGGCCCGAATGATTCCTTAAATTCATGGGGATTTGACCAAAATATATTAATTCATTGGCTCAAGTCAATTTCTAGTGGATTAAATAAGGCAACAATGCTCTTTCATCATGTTAAAATTTGAATGTGTTGTAAAATTTACTATCTTGGTTTCAGACTTTGTTTGGGACATTTCCAACTTCGCCTTTTATTTGTATTTTCACACAAAGCCGTGAAACCTCTTTTCATATGTCTCTCTCTCTCTCTCTCTCTCTCTCTCTCTCTCTCTTTCTCTCTCTATCTATCTCTTTCTCCATCTCTATCTCTCTCTCTGTCTTTCTCTCGCAATCTCTCTCTCTCTCTCTCTATCTTTCTCTCTCAATCTCTTTCTCCACCTCTCTTCTCTCTCTCTCTCTCTCTCTCTTTCTCTCTCTCTGCCTTTCTCTCTCTATCTCTCTTTCTCCGTCTCTGTCTCTCTCTCTCTCTCTCTCTCTCTCTCTCTCTCTCTCTCTATCTATCTATCTCTTTCTCTGTCTCTCTCTTCTCTCTCTCTCTCTCTCTCTCTTCTCCTCTCTCTCTCTCTCTCTCTCTCTCTCTCTCTCTCACTCTCTCTCTCTCTCTCTCTCTCTCTCTCTCTCTCTCTCTCTCCCTCTCTCTCTCTCTCTCTCTTCTCTCTCTCTCTCTCTCTCTCTCTCTCTCCCTCTCTCTCTCTCTCTCTCTCTCTCTCTCCTCTCTCTCTCTCTCTCCCCCCCCTCTCTCCTCCTCTCCTCTCTCTCTCTCTCTCTCTCTCTCTCTCTCTCTCTCTCTCTCTCTCTCTCTCTCTCTCTCCCTCTCCTCCCTCTCTCTCTCCCTCCTCCCTCTCTCTCTCTCTCACTCTCTCTCTCTCTCTCTCTCTCTCTCCTCTCCTCTCTCCTCACTCTCTCTCCATCCTCCCTCTCCTCTCTCTCTCTCTCTCTCTCTCTCTCTCTCTCTCTCTCTCCCTACCTCCCTCTCTCTCTCTCTCTCTCTCGCCCTCTCTCCCTCTTCCGTCTCTCACTTCCCAGTAGCTGTACGTAAATATTCACAACTTCGAGAACATTGTCCATTTACCAAGAAACTCCCTTGAACTTGAAGTCATAGGTTGTTTAAATATTTCGAAGAATAATTGCCTTATAGGCGGACAAGTTAAAAATGGGGATATAAGATAAATATGTATCTCCGAAGCTATGTCAAATATAAAGGGAGATTGGATTTTTTAGTGTTCAACCTTTAGATCCCATTTCTACTCCTATGATTTTCACTTAGAGGGAAATTAATATTAACAGTGATCTCCTGGTCGAACAAGGATGTTACAAGGAAATTTTAGTAACATTAGAAAATATGTCATAACTGTTAGAGAGACTTGACTAACAGAAAGAGAAGAACATATTTCTACTGCTTTATCAGAAGATATCCTGAGTTAAATTATTAGTCAAATATTTTTTATTTCTGATTCATTATGTACTTCTGACTATTAAGATTAGTTTAATAATTTTACTAAAATTCGCAGTTGCGTGAATGCTCAACTGGAGTGAATGATAATTTCCACTTTTAATTGAACTTTATGTAACCTGCAATTCAGTGTAGGTCATATTAAAAACTAAAATGGAATGTTTCAGATAAAATATGCCACATAAAAAAAAATGCTTAATTCATGGTAAGACACGGACGATATAACCCGTCTTTCTATAAAACCTCATCTCAATATTTATTTTTTTAAATAACAAAATGATAATGGTTGCCATGGAGGTAGGACTCATGAACTACAGACAGGCTGTGGGGATAACCTCTTTGGTTTGGGTATCGAGTCCTGCTCACCTTCTCCCTTACACTAAAATAGATATTCAGACCTGACATTGACGGAACATCAACAGCCTAACAATAGAATGGCTACCACTATTTCTAGTTTCTAATTCTGGTCGAATAGGTGTTCGGAAATTGATAAGAAATATCCACAGTGCTCGCCCCGCACACGAAGTGTATCTGAATTGTTTGAGTATTATCTTTATATATATATATATATAATTCTTGTGTACGTACTGAACTCCTCCTTAACGGCTCTACCAATTTGAATGAATTTTTTGTATGCGTCCCTGCATGGTTCAGATACACAAATCAGCCCGGCAGATGGAACAGGAGTGGGGGTTGTATGGGAGGCCTAAAATTAAAAAAAATGCGATATTTCGTTTCTTATTGGTTTTTCGGCAAATAAGCACATGATAAGAGTTGTTTATTTTGTTATTTAGAGTAACATTTGTTATATTCACTTTTGTCGTATAACAAAGTATAAACGAGATATACACAAAAAATATATAGTGGGTTCCAACAATTATATTGGGCTCTAACGATTGAACCGAACTTAACAAAATTCTATATGTAATTTAGCATTAATTGTTCCGTGATTATAAGCTATACTAATTTTTATTAGGTTCAAACGGGAGTGGGGGTTGTATGGGAGGCATGAATAAAAAATTCGCGATATTTCATTTTCCATTTGTTTTTAGGCAAACGTGCACATAACCATAGTAGTTATTTATGTTCTTAAAATTAGCTTTTGTTTTAAACATTTTTTCGTAAAACAACGCTTGAAGAGAGTGCTTTGCATAGAAATATTGATATCCTCAGAAAATCTTTCCAATATGAACATTATTGATTATAACGAATTATTTTAGAAAAATTGATGTTATTTCAAAAGAATAATGAAATTATTATATTATTTGTTTTTCATTTAATACTTTGTTTACTATCCTGATCGTTTGAAATATTATGCAGGGCAACGTCTGTCGGGTCCACTAGTATCATTCTGTTTCTCCATTTACAGTCTCAGAATTCCGTTTCATTAATGATTTCATAAACGTCCGTATTAAAACACATTTACATTTAATTTTGATTGATAATAACAAATATCTTAACAACAAGTAATAATAACAAATACCTAAACAACAAGTAATAATAACAAATATCTTAACAACAAGTAATAATAACAAATACCTTAACAACAAGTAACAATAGTAAATACCTTAACAACAAGTAATAATAACAAATATCTTAACAAGTAATAATAACAAATATCTTAACAACAAGTAATAATAACAAATACCTTAACAACAAGTAACAATAGTAAATACCTTAACAACAAGTAATAATAACAAATACCTAAACAACAAGTAATAATAACAAATATCTTAACAACAAGTAATAATAACAAATACCTAAACAACAAGTAACAATAGTAAATACCTAAACAACAAGTAATAATAACAAATATCTTAACAACAAGTAATAATAACAAATACCTTAACAACATGTAATAATTACAAATACCTTAACAACAAGTAACAATAGTAAATACCTAAACAACAAGTAATAATAACAAATACCTTAACAACATATAATAATAGTAAATACCTAAACAACAAGTAATAATAACAAATATCTTAACAACAAGTAATAATAACAAATACCTTAACAACAAGTAATAATAACAAATACCTTAACAACAAGTAATAATAACAAATATCTTAACAACAAGTAATAATAACAAATATCTTAACAACAAGTAATAATAACAAATACCTTAACAACAAGTAATAATAACAAATACCTTAACAACAAGTAATAATAACAAATATCTTAACAACAAGTAATAATAACAAATACCTTAACAACAAGTAATAATAACAAATACCTTAACAACAAGTAATAATAACAAATACCTTAACAACAAGTAATAATAACAAATACCTTAACAACAAGTAATAATAACAAATACCTTAACAACAAGTAATAATAACAAATATCTTAACAACAAGTAATAATAACCAATACCTTAACAACAAGTAATAATAACAAATATCTTAACAACAAGGTTTCAGGTCGAAACTGGATTAAAGGTCGCTATCAACATTCCATTAATTACTAAAAAAATAATTACAAATTTTCGCTCGACAACTCAGCGCTCATCTAATTGAGTTTTCAGCATGTACCTTCGAATTCTAAAAGGTTAAAAGCATTTATCATGAATACTACCTCTAGAGTGAAGAGATCTAAATAACTAGAGACTGAAATGGGAGCAAACAGCTATCAAGATAAGGTTGGACTTGTTATTCTCTCTTTGTCTGTTTACATTTCCCCAGGTCGGCGCCTTATCCACTTTAATTTCAAGGCACTCTAGAAAGTACAATTGTTACCTCGTCATGTTCTAGCAGAAACTGTGAGGTTTCCCTCAATTTTATAATTCTCTCCTCTTAAAGTGATTGAGCAAGAGACACTCATATGTTTTAATTGAAAACTACCTTTTTTTCTGAACATTTTATCTGCGGAACAGTTTCAAGCTTGGAGTTATCAATATTTGGTCATTCCGAAAATGCCTGAATCAGTAAAACCTTTACGAAATTTAACAACGTATTTCGGCTAAATGTGAAAAAAAATCCACGGTTTTTTGAGTTAAACAATATTCAAAAGTAATTTATACTTCTGATAAAGACACTAATGCCTAAAAAGGTTTAATTGTGTTAAACAAACGTTTATACTGTCCTTTAATTCTTCTGGTATATGAAGTCGTTTCTGAACCTAGAGAATGACACCGACACGAAAATTGATTGGAAAAATTATTTAAAATCTACATAAGCATCCATCTATAGTAAACTAATAGATTGTTCTTGATTCTACCATTGTTTATTATACGCTTTATTCATTCAATAATATTTTAAAATAATTTATATTCGTTGATCGATGTCGGTTCGACTGTACCATTTTACGAAAACGTAATACAATTGTTAGACTACAAAATGTCTTCTAAAGGCACTTTTGAAAACTACAGTAATGGTGGCAACCAAATTTATAGTAGTTATTATAACGAATAGAGTGTTTCCACTGTCTGCAGCTCAGGTGTCTTTCGTGCCCGGATTGACTGAGCTGAATGGTTTCCTATTGCTTCTGTTCACGATCGTGTCACACCATGCTAGGGTTAGCTGGGATAGTTGTTTCCCATACAGGTTAATGCTTACTAAATAACATAAGGAACATGTTAATTACTCTTATTAAATAAGAAATACGTAAATTAATCCTATGAAATGAAGAATATTTATGTTATTCCTACAAGGAATACGTAAATTAATCCTATAAAATGAAGAATATTTATGTTATGTATGTCGTGGGTAATCTTTTTTTTTTTTTTTTCTTTTTGTAATACTTATCCTACTTCTCTTAATTTTTTTCATTTTAGCAAATTTCCCTTAGGAGAAATCAGCTATTGAGGACGTGCTCATGACGCGATTTTCGAAAACAATTGCTTAAATGTCCATCGATCCTACCTAAGAGATGACGAAAATTAGGTCCGTTTAAAACTGTGTGTGTATATATATGTATGTTCATACTGTGTATAATATATATATTTGTCTGTTACCGCTCTAGCGGTCGCAATTATTGTTTAATTGCTACGAATAATTGTTACCAAACTCGATATTTAGTCGTTTTATGTAAAAAGAAAGATCAATTTCGTTAACGTCTGAAATCGGACCAGGAAGAGGGGAGGAGGGTTAAGAGGGAGAGAAATTCGAAAACTCGAAATATCTCCGTAACTATACGTCGGATCGAAAAAAATGGATAGAATCATTCTTATAGGAAATTAAGTGTACAATAAAAATTGTTATATTCATTTATTCCCTATCTTGAATATTAACCGAGATATTTGCATTTTTCAGCTTTCAGCAAACCCCCACTTCTGCTCATGTTAGATAAACAATACTCGGTTATGTAATGCACCACATCATTCGAAGCTTAAATACCAAATATTGTTTTCAAGAGACATTTATTATACAAGATATATGTTCTGTTGACCCCCCCCCCCGCTACTTAAGTTTTTGGACTACTTAAATTCGATTGATTGAGATAAAAATTATTCTGATTCATTATAAATTACAGCACTAGATATAGTAAATAGTTTTCAATCAAATTAATACGTTATAATCAAATATATTACAGTAATTGTTTTTCTTTCCGGTTTCTTTTCATTTCAGATGCTTCCCGTCAAAAAGGTTTCTTATTATCGTTTGTATTTGCTCACTTAATAGTCACGGTGGTTTTGCGTTACCAGTATGTAGATTAATCTATTGTTATTAAACTTCACGCCAGAAATCTGCTTAGTTTACGCAGCCCCTGCGGGACGGACCTTTTTTACAATGGGACGGGAATGTTTCATCAGTTCTGGCGTAACCTTGATGGAAGTGTCATATATTAATCAAGGGTTTTATTTTTTCAAAAAACCACAGGTCATATTAACATCAAAGAAGCCAGGCGATAATTAAGAAGGGGGAGAAAAAAGGGATATAAAATTCTTTGTAAGTTAAATCACAAAGCATCAAGAAAGGATGAGATTAAATGAATCCCTTTTGATTTCCAGCATTCGGGAGAGAGTGAAACAATGGTATCGCCGGTAAAAAGGAAACCTTCTATTTGGGATTTTCTTCGCCAGCCGAGTCTTTTTCCCGATTGGTTTCCCTTTCCGTCTTAAATTACATTTAGTTCGAGGGATCGTTTGTGGCCTCGGGCAACGGGTTTAAAATATCTTTTCTGCTGTAAACATTAGTTTCTGGTTATAGGATCTCACTGATAACTCTCGATGGAAGGCCCTTATTTTGATGATTATTGCGGTATATTTTCTGGCCCTTTATCTCTGTTAAATTTATTTTATATTTAACTAAGTAATTGCTAATGAAACTTATATTTTAAAGCAGAGATATGATTTATTCAGGAGCAATAATGCCACTTAAAAAATCTGTCTAACATTAGAAAATTTACTATCTGCAAACATATTCGTTCGACTGAGGAAAGTCAAAAGAAACCATAATATTCCTTTATTTTATTGTGATATATGGCAACCAATAACATTTATAAAAAGTCCGTCTCGCAGGGGCTGCTCAAACTAAGCAGAATTTCCACTTTAATTTTAATACTAGATAAACCTACATACTGCTAGCACAACACCACCCTGAATATTAGGTGAATAAATACAAACGGCAATGAGAAAGTAAATCAAATGTAAAGAAACAGGTCTGCCAATAACTGAACATAACAGAATATAACATATTAATTTCATAGAAAACAATGTACTATATCCAGTAATGTAATTTATAATCAGAATAAATTTTATCTCAATCAATCAAATTTTAGAAGACCAAGAATTTAAGACGGGGGAGTGGGTCAGAAGAACATATTTTCAGGCATCTCGTATAATAAAGGTCTCTGGAAAACTTGGACAGAGAAAAAGACGTCCAGGTCTTCACAAGTTTTTAGCAGATTCCCCTTAAGGGAAATCAGCTATTGAGGTTGTACTCATGACATTTGAATGGAATTTTCGAAATTTTTCTTCAAATGTCTATCGATCCTAACTAGTAGATGACGAAACTGAGGTCCGTTCAAAACTGTGTATATATATATATATATATATATATATATATATATATATGCCTGTTACCGCTCTAGCTGTTGCAATTTTTGTTAGATCGTTACCAAACTCGACATTTAGTCGTTTTATATAAAAAGAAAGATCAAGTTCGTTAACGGCTGAAATCGGACCAGTGGGAGGGAGGGTTTAGAGGGGAGGATTTTCGAAAATTCGTAATATCTCCGTTACTATACGTCGGATCGAAACATTATACAGAATCAATCTTATTGTAAATTAAATTTACTATAAATATTGTTATATACATTTTTTCTTTAGCTTGAATATTAACCGAGATAATTGCATTTTTATTTAATCTGGGCGGCTAACGGACGAGTGACTTTCCCGCCAAAAGCTTGTTCGGCCGTTTCCTTAACTCCACCATTTCTCTATTGTAAAACTTCACGTGGGAGATCTGCTTAGTTTACGCAGCCCCTGCGTGACGGACTTTTTTATTTCAGCGCTAAGTGCTTTAGTAGACTATTGTCTTATCTTCAGAACTACTTGCATGCGCTCATAGGGAAAGACGGCAAGTGACTCTCTGGAAAAGTATTTGGTATTTAAGCTTCGAATAATGTCATTTATTATAGATCAGAGTATTGTTCACGTAACACAAGTAGATGTGGGGGTTTACTGAAGGTTGCGAACTGGAAAATGCAAATATCCCGGGTAATATTCAAGATAAGGAATAAATGTATATAACAATATTTATAGTACATACATACATTTTCAATAAGATTTGTTATATACACTTTTTCGATCCGACTTATAGTAACGGAGATATTTCCAATTTTCAAAATTCTCCCCCTCTAAATCCCCCTCCCCTTGGTCCGATTTCAGCCATTAACGAACTTGATCTTTCTTATATATACATACATATAGTTTTGAACGGGCCTCATTACCGTCAACTTCTGGGTAGGATCGATGGACATTTGAAGAAAAAATTTGAAAATGATTACGACCTCAATAGCTGAACTCCCTTAAGGGAAATCTGCTAGAACACATGATGAAATGCAACTATAAATGGCACATGAATGTCTTCAGAGAACTCTCTCATCATACCTTCAATACTGTGTCTCTCCTTCAGTCTTGTTCCTTTGCGAAGGAAAATGTGTTTCTCATTTCGTTCTGTGCCTTTAAGCGTGCTATAGTCTTATTCATCAGTCACTCCATAGACTTATGGACATACACTCACTACTGAGGAAATCAGATGAATAGAAGCCGGGGCTTCTGTAGGTCTTAAAACTAAATAATAAATGTCCCTGAATTTTTGAGTTAAAAAAAGAGGTCGATAATGTTTTCACGCATACCTATGGAGGAAACAAGGAGTAAGTGAATTAGGGAAAATATTTTGGATTCAGTATTTTACCCACTCTGTAATACCTCTCTTCTATCCAATCAAATAAATATTTCGGAATATAAATAGTTAACGGTTGCACACACAAACATACACACACACCCCAAATATCCCTTCTCTAGACCTTGTTCGTCTATACTAAGTGAAATATGCAACCTGACAGCTAATAGTACCATAAATTGACAAATGGCTTCAAAGGATACTACTGAAATAAACATTTATTAACAATGCTAATATTATGAAATTGTTTCATATTTTAATCCTTGAAGTAAAGGCACTATTTAAAAGGAAATTTATTAGCAGAATTTCCTTAAGGGAAATCAGCTGTTGAGATTATACTCCTGTCGCACTTTTCGAAAAATGTCCTTTTCTGTTACAGCACTAGAGGTCGCAATTTTTGTTTCGAAGTGCAAAAATATAGATCATATTCATATATGTTTATAGCTGAAATTGTACCAGGGGGGATTTTGAAAATTTAAATATCTTTGTTATTATACGTTGGATTGTAAAATTGTTTAGAACTAATCTTTTTGACAATTTAATTTCATATAAATGTTGTTGATTTTTTTCCCCATTGTCCATATTAAACGATACACTTGTATTATTTAGTTTTCACCCTTGTGTAAGCCCCACTTCCACTCAAGCCATACGATCTGTTATATAATGAATCACTTTATTCGAAACTTAAATGCCAAATATGGTTTTCAACAGATATTTACTACATTGTATTAGGTGCTGGCCGAAAACAACCTTGGAAAAGGGGGGAATAATTGATAATTCTAGATATATCCGGCTGCTAAGTGTTATATGAAAAAAGTTGTTAGAACCACTTTTCTTGGAATTTTAATTTTTTACAATCTTTATAAAATTCGTTTTTTTTTTCTTATATGGAATATTAAGCGAGTTATATGAATTTTTTTTTTCAGAGTCATTAGACCCCCTTTTTACATCGTCTGGTTTTTAATAAAAGTAACTGAGTACATTTCCAATTATGTCATATAGGCTCTTAATATGAAGGAAATAGGCAATATAATTAGGTAAATAGTGAAATGCGATTGCTTTTGTGTCATAGGTGCAAGTGGGGAATCCGCTTAGTTCACTCACCCTCTGCGTGAGGGGTTTAATATTTATTTTTCCGAGCTTACCAAAGAGTCGATGATTCTCAGAATATCATTTAATTTCATTTGTAAAGGCACATGTTTGAATCAAAGAAAAATGACCATTTTTGAGGTACTGTATGGTAAAGGAATTACTGTCTCAGGTACAAAAAGAAAGGCCTGTTTCCTTCACAGTTGTTTATTCTATGCGGCAGAGCGCTTTCAGAGCATACGTTCCATCATTAGTGCTCTCTTCACAAAGATGTTACTGTAACCAAGGATTCCAATAAAAGGATAAAACAGATTAAAATAAAAGTGAGATATGTATATATTAAATTAGGAGTAGGTAGCCAAAGATTATTGGATTAAATGCTTGTACGGTAACTACATTGAAAGAAGACATTTTAAGGGACAGTTTTAATATTTATTTCGAAAATGAATTATATAATTTAACTGATAATTCTACAAATTTGACAAATCCTACTTAAGTAATCAATGTACTCATTGCAAAATATCTTGATAAACCATGTAGTACACAATAGCAATGAAAAAAAAAAGTCCGTCACGCAGGGGCTGCGTAAACTAAGCATATTTCCCTCGTGAAGTTTAGTAATAGATAAATATACATACTGGTAACATAACAACACCATGAATAAATTCAAAGGGAAATAAGAAATGTTTCATCCAATTTCAATAACCTGCCGACAGGAAGCGTTAGGTTAGAAATGTAAACAAACGGGTCGGCCCGCCTCACGCCGGAAAGAAAAACAATAAATGAAATATATCAGAATATAACACATTAATTTTATTGAGAACTATTTACTATATCTAGTACTGTAATTAATAATGAGTCAGAATAATTGTTATCTCAATCAATAAAATTTTAGTAGTCCAAAACTTTAAGATGGGGGGGGGGAGTCACCAGGACATATTTGCATGTATCTCGTATAATAAAGGTCTCTTGAATACAATTTTTGGTATTTAAACATCCAATAATGTGATTTATTATGTAGCAGAGTACTGTTTACGTAACATGAGTAGAAGTGGCGGTTTGCTGAAAACAGAAAAATGCAAATATCTCGGTTAATATTCAAGATAGAGAATAAACGCATATAACAATATTTATAGTAAATTTAATTTGCAATAAGATTGGTTATATACAATTATTCGATCCGATGCATAATAACGGAGATATTTCGAATTTTCGAAAATCCCCCCTCTAAACCCCCCCTCCCTCTGGTCCGATTTCAGCCGTTAACGAACTTGATCTGTCTTTTTACATAAAACAGTTAAATATCGAGTTTCGTAACGATCAAACAAAAATTGCGACCGCTAGAGCGTTAACAGACAAATATATATATATATATATATATATATATATATATATATATATATATATAGATATGTATATATATATATATATATATATATATATATATATATTATAATTATATTATTATTAATTTTGAACGGACCTCATTTTCGTCATCTCCTGGATAGGATCGATGGACATTTGCCCTTAAGGGAAATCTGCTAATAGAAGGCTCACCACAGCTGTGAAGTCAACCGGAGCAGCTGTCATTTGCTCATTGTACAATAGCTGTGTGAAATCCTAACCTGTTACAACAGCCTTTGCAATGGTTGCGAGGTAATAGAATAACGTTCTGACACAGGGAATAGGTGGGAATTAGCCGGCTAGTCAAGTAGTAGTCAAGGGATTCTAGTCAAGTGCCAATTTGTAGTTGTATTTGACGTCTCTTAGTTGCTAATGAACCCATACAAAGCCCTATAATAGGAACGTGCTCCATTCGACCCTTCCGTCTCACCCTACAGCTGATTAAACCCAGCTGCTCTTCTCAACGAGCCGATCATGGTTTTCCTAACTATCGCAAACACATAACAATGGAGTTTTCTCCACGAGTTTTACGCCTGTAAAACCCTGAAAAAATGCGTTATTCCTTCCTTTTAGCACATTTTCCTTATAGGAAATCAGCAAATAGAAGTTTTGCTCCTGACACGGTTTTCAAAACATCTTCGAATGTCCATTGATACTCCTCAGGAAATCACGAAAATGAGGTCCATTCAAAGCTATATACATTTGTCTGTTAAAACTCTAGAAGCCGGAATTTTTTGTTAGATCTTTAAATATTTAAATATTTTATTAATGATTTCTCTATTGTCCAATATCAATAGTTTTGCACCTAGCTTTGAATTTTGCCTGTATTTGCATTTCATTTATTTTATTTTTTTTTTCTTTGTTGTGTTCAATATTTGTTTTTTGATTTCCATTCTTGTTTTTTTTTTGAGCTCCTTATCCATTTTTGAGTTCTAGTTCTGTTTTGTGTTTCATTCAGTTTTTGTGTTTAAATTCGCCTTTTGTGTTCTATTTTATTTTATTTTTTTATTATTTTTTTCCAGCTCGTTTTTGAGTTGCGTTTCTATTTTTTTCCCATTTTTGTTTTGATTTCATCTCTGTTTTTCGTGTTTTCTCTCTGTTTTATGCTCCTTTTATGTTTTGTAATCCTTTTATGTTTTGTATTCTGTGTGTCCTTTTCTGGTTTGTTTTTCCTGTCGTTATATGTTCCTTATCTGTTTTGTTTTCTTTTTGAGTTTTTGCTACATTTCTGTTTTGTTTAATTTTGTTAATTTTTTTTGTATTGCTTTGTTTTTTTAAGTTACGAATGATTTTGTTTAGAGCAACATCGCCGAAGCTGCGAAGAACCAATAAATAAATAAATAAAAAGATCTTTACCAAACACGATATTTAAATGTTTTATACAAAACTAAAGATTATGATCGTTAATGACTGAAATTGGACAAGTGGGAAAAGTGTTTAGAGGTGGAATTTCGAAAAATTTAAAATATATCCTATTTATACGGTGAATCCCAAATTTTTGTAAAAACCAATCTTATTGAACATTGCATTGGCTATAAATGTTGTTTTAGCAGATTTCCCTTGAGAGAAATCAGCTATTGAGGTCGTACTCATGACGCGAGTTTCAAAAAATTTCTTCAAATGTCCATCGATCCTACCCAGGAGATGACGAAAATGAGGTCCGTTCAAAAGTATATATATATATATATATATATATATATAATTTTGAACGGACCTCAATCGTCATCTCCATGTATATATATATATATATATATATATATATATATATATATATATATATATATATTTGTCTGTTAACGCTTTAGCGGTCGCAATTTTGTTTGATCGTTACCAAACACGGAATTTAATCGTTTCATGTAAAAAGGAAGATCAAGTTCGTTTATGGCTGAAATCAGACCAGTGGGAGGGGGAGTTTAAAGGGGGGATTTTTGAAAATTCAAAATATCTCCGTTATTATGCGTCGGATCGAAAAATTGTATAAAGTCAATCTTATTGCAAATCAGATTTACTATAAATATTGTTCTACACATTTATTCTGTATCTTGAATATTAACCGAGATATTTGCATTTGAATTCTGTGTGTGGTCGGCAGGAGTCGGCTGATTGGTACTTTCCGAAGAGAGCTCTGGCGCCCGTATTCGTAGCTGTTCGTCCCTCGTGTATAAGTTTAGTGATCCCTTACTACTACACTTGTTATTAGGCAGATTTCTCTATGGTAAAACTTCTCGTGGGAAATCTGCATATTTTACGCAGCCGCTGCCTGTCGGATTTTTTTGTACATTTGTCTCTACCTTGAATATTAGTAGTGATATTTTCCACCACTCCTATCCATGTATATTTATGCTTCCCTAACAACCCCTACTCCTGTTCGTTCCTAAAAATGTTAATATAGCTTAAGGTCAAAAATACGGAGTTTCGTTGATTTCGATTTAGTCCTTCGTGTCCTATAACATTGTTGACCCCTTCTATAGTTTTTTGTGTATACCTCATTTATACTTCGTTATAAGACAAAAGTGCATATGACAAAAGGTACTTTAAATAACAAAACAAACAACTTTTGTTATATGCACGTTTGCCATAAAATGAATAGTCAACGGAATATCGCGATTTTATATTTCAGACTTCCCTTATTACCCCCACTCCAGTACGTGCCTCGAAATTTTAATATAGCTTATAATCAGTGAGGTGTTCATACCAAATCACATACGAAGTTTCGTTTAGTTCGGTTGAGTCTTTTGTGCCACAGATAATAGTTGACTCCCCCACTATAGTTTTTAGCGTATAACTCATTTATACTTAGGTATACAACGAAAGTGTATATCACAAAAGTTACTTTAAATAAAAAAAAACAACTTTTGTTATGTGCATATTTGACGAAAAATCAATAGGAAACGAAATATCGCTATTTTTAATTGCAGGCCTCTCTTATAACCCCCACTCCTGTTCGTCTCAGAGAATATTAATATAGCCAAAAACCTAACTTCGGTTAGTAGTAATATTCAAACCAAGTTTCATAAAATTCGGTTCAGCTGTTTACGAAACTATAAAAGACATACAGTCAAACATTCATTTATATATATATATATATATGTGTTTTTTTTGTTGATATTGATTTATCCTTGTATCTCAAAACATTGAAAGTGTAAGAAAGTGCACAACTACTCCAATTCATAATTTTCGATAATAAAATCTATAATCTTGTAAACGCACACACCAATATGATGTTAGAAACTAAATGTTTTATGATAACAATGGAAGCGATTACGTTTCCAGACTATGACTAGTGCATGAAGCTGCGTTGCGTTTTGGCCTTCCTTATTGGCCAATTGTCCTGCTGACCAGAAAATAAGGCGTCAGGAGAATTAAAATATAGTTTTAAGGCCAATATCCTCCTAATGGATTTTCTTCAGGAAAGATGAAGGTACTTTGAAGCTATTGTATAGGTTATGAAGGCTACGGATTGATGACACACAAACGATTTCGGCCTTGAGTGATCTCTCGACTCTTTCTGACGCCTTTATTGATTTTTATTCTCGGGCACAAACCAACGGGAAACCTTCGTACTTCCTTGTCACACTAATCCTTTTATTGATTAGGTAAAACATACGACCACGCTATCTTATTTCTGAACATTAGTAACTGTAGCAATGTAGTAACATGGCAAAACTGACGCCTATTGTGATAACGTGATAAAAATATTTGCAATATTAACAAACAGAATAACAACACAATTTTGTGATACCTCTTCCAAGGAAGCTGGGTTAATTGAGGAACGAATTAATTTGTCGAATCAATCAAAATGAAGTAAAATGAATTCATATAATTAAATATGAAACCTTCATTCTATACGTCAAATATTTTTTTAATCTGTTTCATATGAAAATTCATAAACTAAATCTACATTAGTTAAATTATTCTAAAATTCCCCAGGAATTAGGTAATAAAATACCAAACATAATAACATTTATACTAAACTAGCGGACCCGACAGACGTCCTGCATGATATTTCAAGTGATTAGGATATTAAATTTAATAATATTATTTTTAAAACAAAAGTTACTTTTAATAACACAAAAAACAACTTTTGTTATGTGCACGTTTGCCTAAAAACAAATAGAAAATGAAATATCACGAATTTTTTATACAGGTCTCCCTTATAACCGCCACTCTCGTTCGAACCTAAAAAATGTAATACAGCTTATAATCATGGAAGAATTAATGCTAATTCACATATTGAGTTTTGTTATGTTCGGTTGAATCGTTAGTGCCAATAAAATTGGTGGTTCCCACTTTAATTTTTTAGCGTATATCTCGTTTATCCTTAGTTAACGGCAAATGTGATTATAACAAAAGTTACTCTAAATAACAAAATAAACAGCTTTTGTCTTAAGCATATTTGTCGAAAAACCAATAGGAAACGAAATATCACTATTTTTAATTTTAGGCCTCCCTTACAACCCCCACTCCTCCTCCATCTGCTGGGCTGATTTGTGAATCTAAACCATCCAGGCCGTCACCCAGGCACATTCAAAAAAATTCATTCAAATCCGTCCAGCCGTTTAGGAGGAGTTCAGTGACATACACACGAACAGAAGAATTATATATATGAATATAACACTGAATACCTTTCACATAAGAAGAAAAATGAAGACGGTACATTGCTATTAGCAAATTTCTTACTAATTATTTAGATATGAAAAGTGGCATATGCGCCTTAAGGAATGAAATTCTCTGAATCTCTATGTAGTAAAAAGGAAGTTAACGAATTTAGAAATTTGTTGACATGTCTCCCCACATATATTCAAGCGATGACTTTTAGGATGATAAAACTGTTTTAACCTTGTCCAATTGACATTGATCAGTCAACGATAACGAATGACAAATAATAGTCGCTTATTGAAAGCATTCTTTGTGCAGATTTTACAAAACATTTATTACAGCTAGACTCATTAGCTCATGTGGCTTTGGATTCGACACAGTTCTAGCTGCTTGTCAATAAATTGCAATATAATATGTCATCACGTCTATCGAAATGACAGGCCTATTATAGTCAAGCATAAATGGCTAAATTTGGTATGAAAAGCAATAGCTCGCAAGGAGCAACGGGAAATGTGTGGAGAATGACCTCATTATAGAACCACAGACATGGAGTGATCGAGCCCACAACTACCACAGATTTCGCCAGACATAGCTTGTCCAGTGATAATAACCTGCTATAATAGGCCACATCATAGCCCCACTTGGCTAATATGATAGGTTATCAGCGCCATCTATAACCCTTCTGTTAGTCCTTAATTACCTCCCATTCATGAGCAAATAGTTAATTGTTTAGTTACACAATACATTCGCTGATCAATCTTCACTATTAATTTCCAAATTATCACGTTCCTTGAGTGTTTATAGGATGAACAGTCTCTTGAAACTCTGTTCTCTACAGAAAACCTCTGCAACTTCAGAGTCCCAAATAATCGTTTTCATTTCTCTTCTTACAGAATTTTATTCCTCTCCGGATTCTTTGCTCCAGCGATCTTTTCTTTCTTCAGGCCACCGTCGCTGAAGTTCATCTGCTCAGGGGCAATATAGAGTATAGTCCCTGAACTGTGACCAAACTAAATTAACATAGAAGGTAGCTACGGAAATTAGTTATTGTTTTAGATTTTGAGGACTTTCTTTGATTTTGTATCTCATTCTAATAGTAAAATAAGCATTTTAACCGAGATAAACTTAGGTTTTTACGATTTCAACGGCATAGTCAGTTTTAATTCTCACTGTATCCAAAACTTCACGTGGCATATATGCGTACTTTGCATATCCAAAAAAGGGGCGGACTATAAATTTTCATATTTCGGATTTTTGTAACGTCTAATTTTGGGCCCTTTTTTAAAATCCAAATCCACTTAGGGGAAAGAGGGGATTTAAAAGAGGATGAAAATAAAGAATTGCTAATCCCTTTGTACATCTTAGTCATACAAATTTCTAAAGGAGTCAATTTTTGTATTATTATTATCTATTAACGTCGACTTTTTGCAACTAAGGCTAACTGGGACGGGTTATCTACAGGTTCCCACTCTTTTCTCGCCAGGATGGGACAAAGGATGTTATTTAATGAATTCCGCAACTAAATATTTTCCTTTGCCCAGGCGGGAATCAAACTCGTCACTCTAGGTTTACCATGTGAGATTAAGGTCAACGCTTTAAATCACATGGCTAACCTAAGCCCCAATTTTGTTTGCCATGAAAAGTTCTATATGTTTTAACCTATGCCATTTTTTGATCCGATCCACTGGAACAGATATGTTGTATACTACTTTCAAATGAAGCAATGTCAAATGAGGGGCAGCTAAATAATTTTTATTTTAATTTAATGGGGTAGAAGGAAGTCATCGCTAGACAACGGGTCCAATAATAATATTATATTGAAATAGTCGGTGCTGGTCAACTTCCCTAACCGGCATTTGGGAGGCGTATACATTACCGGGATGCCGGCGATGAGAATGTAGGGATCATTATAGGATTCTAATATGATGGAAGGGAGGAATGGACCTTTTACTGGGCTTATTGGAGCAAATAACAAGGTCTAAGGGTGGTATATCTTCATTAGGGGAGAATGGTGGTATGGTGGTGGTATGGTGGTCATAGCTCCACTAATGTGTGGCTATTGTTCACCAATAGTAGCCCAGCTCTGCACCGCCCCATAGATTTACCAGCCCAAATGGATACATCACTACTCACTATGGATATTTCACAATGAGAATAGCTATTAATTACAATTATATATTCGAGAGTCCACTAAAAACATACAACAAGGATGATATTTTTTCTAAACACTTTTTTTAACTGATTTCCCAGAAGGGAAATCTGCTATTGAAGTCGTACTCTTGACGATATTTTCAAAATTTGTCTTCAAATGTCCAACGATCATACGTAGTAGATGACGAAAGTGAGGTCAGTTCAAAATTGTGTGTGTGTGTTTATATATATATATATATATATATATATATATATATATATATATATATATATATATATGTTGTTACGTTTTATTACAAAATCAGTTATAAACGTTGTTAATAAGAGTTCTTTTGGATTGCAACATTAAACACACACACAAGTTTCACAGTTTAACACTGCACACTTTATTTCACATTGCACAATACTCTTGGTTAATTATTACTACTCACAGAATTACACTGATAGTGTCACTGTTCTAAAGGTTACACAGTCCAATAATTCATTCACGGTCACTGTCCTTTACTTCGCGGCGCTGCACTATCTTAAACCCGGCACTAAACAGTTGCTTACAGACTCGGCACAACACTTTTCTTCACGGCACCACACTTTACCGCACTGCAGTAAGTCGACCTGTAGCGCTGAACATCCCTCGAAGACCGTCGAGCAACCACTGAACTGAGGTACTGGCAGGGTCTCTTATAAAAGCCGGGAGAAGGGACTAGCCAAGGAAAGGTCCAGAACTTCCTGGAAGGCCCTAATTAGATTTTGCCGGCGGCCCTACTTAGATTGACCCTAATTAGATCAAACGCACGGCTCCCTCTCCTTCAGGCAATCTTCCACGTATTAATTTTTCGCAACAAAACAAACATCAAGCTCGTTAACGGCTGAAATCGGAACAGGCAGAGTGGGAGTTTAGAGTGGGAGAAATACGAAAATTCGAAATACCTCCGTTGCTATAAGTCGTATGGAAAAAGTGTAAAGGATAAATCGCATTGCAAATTAAACGATCTATAAATGTTCTTACATACATTTATTCTCTATCATGAATATTAACGGAGATATGTGCATTTTCAAGTTTTCAGTATTCTGAAAGCCCCCACTTCTACTAGTTTTACGTAAACAGTAATCTGTTATATAATGAACCAAGTTATTCAATCTGCTTAGTTTACGCAGCCCCTGCGTGACGGACTTTCTTGCTTGTTAAAAGTAATTGTATTCCAACTGTTACTCAGTACCGCATATTAGCAAAATTCCCTTACGGGAAATCTTAAATTACTAAAGTGAATTTGTGTCTCGTAGAGGTAGGACTGGAGTCTCAAATTGGGCTATTGAAATATCAAAAATATACTCGAATGTCCATCAATCCTACTAAGGAGATGACGTACATTATGTCTTTCAAAATTATATTAAATTATTTGCCTGTTACCCCCTAGTAGTCGCATTTTTTGTTTGATTGTTACCAAACTTGACATTTAAACGTTTTATACAAAATTAAAGATCCATATCGTTAACTACTTAAATCGGAAGAATTTCTGAAATTTAAAATATCTCCGTTATTATACGTCAAATTTATGGAGTATGAATATTATTGAAAATTTAGCCAACCCTTCGTAGCTGGCTAATGATTGGCCAGTATGAGTATGCAGACTACATCTGCTAAAAATGAACAATAATCTGAAGTAGGATTTTAATATTTGGCATGCATATTAGACGCATTTTTCAATACGTGAATTGGAATACGGTCTTTAACAAGACTCTATTGCTTGGACGTTATTACGAGTTACAATTTTAGTGTTTCAATGAAGGACCGTCATCTTAATTTTAGTAGCAAATACATCATCGAGTGTCACTACACTCGATGATGTATTTACTACTAATCCACTGATTACAATTCGTGTATAGGTTCCTGTAATTTAGTGTTATAAATACATATCTTCAAATAGATGCCATTTTTAACAGAATTCCCTTAAGGGGAATCACCTACTGAGGTCGTACTCATGACATAATTTACGATATTTTTCTTCAAATGTCCATCGATCCTACCTAATAGATGACGAAAATGAGGTCTTTTCAAAACTGTATATATATATATATAGATATATATATATATATATATATATATATATATATACTAGCTAAGGTACCCGGCGATGCCCGGGAAATCATTGCTGACTGACTAATGATGGTATTTTTATAGCAAGACTTCAATGTGTACAATTGCACTTCCCTCCACGATGTATTGTTTTTTTCAAAACAGCCAATCCTAAAGTGTAACTTTCAGGATTAATAGAATAGAAATTTTAGTTTTGAAGAATATATGAAAATGGGTTCCTAATCTATTCTTCACGACTTTTTGACTCTCGGTTTTTGAATAATTCAAACCATAATCATGGGTAGCATTTATTACAATTAAATATCATCTATAATGAACATATTTCCTGCCGAAAATCAATGCAAGCACATATAGTTTTAGCATAGTTTTATACATAAGATTATATTCGTATTAGTAAGCCTCAGTGGAAATCACTTCCTGTCATGCCAGCATTCCACAGGAAATAAGTAAACTCAATTAACTCCCGTCAATTTCCGCTCTCGCAGGAGCGTTATCATCATTGTTTTCCTTAGAATATTGCTTCAGAATATTATTTTAATAATTTGTCTACCTGATGGAACTAAATAATAGATCCCTAACACATAATTTCGTTTATGTTCAAAAAGTTAGATGAGGGGAAGAGAGCCCCCCTGCAACCTAGTAATACTTTAAACATTCATATCGAGCATATATTAAATACCAGAAATGCTCTTATAGTATATATTTCTATTAGAAATAAATAACAAAGTTATTGGGAAAATAAATAAATAAATGAGGAGGCGACGGAGATTTATAAGCTCACTAATCCGAATCATACTTACAACTATCATATAAGACTAAAACATAACATCTTTTGTCATAATATGCATTTATTAAAAACACTTAAATAAGCACTAATAAAATTAATGACTCCCGCAATGGTTTTAGCGTATATGCCGTATTAACTTCATTTACGGCAAAAGTGAATACAACAAAAGTTACTTTAAATAACAAAAGTAAACAACTTTTGCTATGTGCATGTTTGCCGAAAAAAAAATAGAAAATGAAAATTGCGAATTTTTACCTCAGGCCTGTCTTATAACACCCACTCCCATTTGAACCTAAACATTTTAATATAGCTTATAATCATGGAAGAATTAATGCTAATTCGCATACCAAGTTTCGTTTAATTCGGTTCAATCGTTTGAGCTCAACAAAATTGTTGACTTCAGCTTTAGTTTTTAACTTATATCTCGTTTATACTTTGTTATACAGCAAAAGTGAATATAACCAAAATTACTTTTCATAACAAAATAAACAACTTTTCTCATGTGCGTATTTGCATAAAAACCAGTAGAAAAAGAAATATCGCTATTTTTAATTTCCGGCCTCCCTTATAACCCCCACTTCTGCCCGTCCCTAGAAATATTGGTATGGCTTATGAGAATTAAGGCGTCAGAGATAATACACATACCGAGTTTTATTTAGTTCGGTGGAGTCTTTTGTGCCAAATAATATTGTTGACTCCCGCTATAATTTTTAGCGTATAACGCCTTTATAATTCGGTATTCGACGATAGTGTATATAACAAAAGTTTCTCTAAATAACAAAATAAACAACTTTTTTTATGTGCATATTTGCCGAAACTCCAATAGGAAACGAAATATCACTATTTGTAATTTCCGGCCTTCCTTATAACCCCCACTCCCGCCCGTCCCTAAAAATGTTTGTATGGCTTATTATAAGGAAGGCGTTAGTACTAATTTACATACCGAGTTTGGTTTAATTCGGTTGAGTCTTTAGTGCCAAATAAAATTGTGGACTCCCGCTTTAGTTTATAGGAAACGAAATATCACTATTTGTAATTTCAGGCCTCCCTTATAACCCCCACTCCTGCCCGTCCCTAGAAATAGTATGGCTTGTTATAATGAAAGCGTTAGTGCTAATACACATACAGAGTTTTATTTATTTCGGTTGGGTCTTTTTTCCCAAATAAAATTGTTCACTTCCACTATAGTTTTTAGCGTATATCTCATTTATACTTCCGTATACGAAAAAAGTGTGTATTACAAAAGTTACTCTAAATAACAAAATAAACAACTTTTGTTATGTTCATATTTGCCGAAAATCCAATAGGAAACGAAATACCGCTATTTTTAATTTCAGGCCTCCCTTATAACCCCCACTCCTGCCCGTCCCTAGAAATGTTAGTATGGCTTATTATAAGGAAGGCTCTGGTACTAATTCACATACCGAGTTTGGTTTAGTTCGGTTGAGTCTTTTGTGCAAAATAAAATTGTGGACTCCCTCTATAGTTTTTAGCGTATAACTCATTTATACTTCCGTATACGGCAAAAGTGTATATAACAAAAGTTACTCTAAATTACAAAATAAACAACTTTTGTTATGGGCATATTTGCTGAAAAAGCAATAGGAAACGAAATATCGCTATTTTTAATTTCAGGCCTCCCTTATAACCCCCACTCCTGTTTGTCTTAGAGAATATTAATATAGCCTAAAGTCTAAGTTGGGCTAGTAGTAATATACATACCAAGTTTCATAAAGTTCAGTTCAGCCGTTTATGCGTGAAAAGGTAACAAACAAACAAACAAACAAACATACACGAAAGAAACAAAATGCAGTTATGGTGTCTATGAAATGTGAAACGAAAAGGTATCGTTAAATTTCGCGAAAAAAATCAATGTACAGACAGAGGTTACAATTTTATATATATATATATATATATATATATATATATATATATATATATATATATATATATATATATATATATATATGTCTGTTACCACTCTAGTAGTCGCAATTTTTGTTTGATCGTACGAAACTCGATATTTAGTCGTTTTATGTAAAAAAATAAAAAAAGATTAAGTTCGTTAACGGCTGAAATCGGACCAGTGGGAGAGGGGTTTAAAGGGGAGGATTTTCGAAAATTCGAAATATTTCCGTTACTATACGTCGGATCAAAAAATTGTATAAAATCAATCTTATTGAAACTTAAATTTTCTATAAATATTGTTACATACATTTATTCTCTATCTTGAATATTAACCGAGATATTTGCGTTTTTATTAAATCTGGGCTGATGACGGATGTGAGTGAGTTTCCCGCCAAAAGCTAGGTCGGCCGTTTCCTTAACTGTCGGCTCTCGTGAAATTTCTCTATTGTAAAACTTCACGTGGGAAATCTGCTTAGTTTACGCAGCCCCTGCGTGACGTACTTTCTTTTATAAACATAGGTGTCAATTTAGTCCAGATAATTGCTGACTATATCTACTATTGATTTGTAATATATGATGCATCTTGTCCAGATACAGATGTTTTATTTTAATGTATTTAATGTAAATTATCGTATGTATATATAAGGAAACATATTTGTTTCTTTATTTGCACGAAAGGAAGTGTGTTTTCATAACCACATTGATAACATGAATAAAATCAGAAAAAGCAAAAATTATTGTAGAAGAGGAAGAGGTTATGACATAGGGTGGGAAGGAGAAAGGAGGGAAAGGAAATGTGTGGGTGGTTAGTGAGCATGTGTGTGTTGTGTGTTTACGTGATTAGAAGAGAGAGAGAGAGAGAGAGAAAGAGCGAGAGAGGTGGAAGATAACAAATTTAATCATGCATATAACTTTTCCATTGTAATATTTCCTTTTGTTCTCGTTCCCATTTATTTTTTTTATTTATTTTGTATGCGTACCAAATATATGCTTCATGGAAATGAATTGAAAACAAAGCAGTGACCTCCTATGAAAACGCCCAAACTTAACAATTTATGCCAAACCAATTGCATTTTCAGGTTTTCTCTAATGCGTTGTTGTATTTATATCAGACTAGCCCTGCGCGCTTTGCAACGCCACCAACTAAAATACTAAATTACGATAAAGATTTATATTATAAATGTTACTGTAAATATCAAATTAAACATCTTTTGTCATGTATACGTTCGCCAAAAAAACAATAGGAAACGAAATATGACAATTTTAACTGCATGCCTTCCTAACAACCCCACTCCTGTTCGTTCCTAAAAATGTTAATATAGCTTATAGCTCTCCTATAGTTTTTTTTGAATACATAAGAAAAAGTGCATATATCAAAAGTTACTTTAAATAACAAAATAAACAACTTTTGTTATGTGCATAATTACCGAAAAACCAATAGGAAACGAAATATCGCGATTTTTAATTTAAGACCTCCCTTACAACCCCACTCCTGTTCGTACCTCCAAATGTTAATATAGCTTATAATCAGGGACGTGTTAATGGCAAATCACATACGGTGTTTCGTTTAATCCAGTTGAGTCTTTTGTGCCAAATAAAATTGGTCACTTCCGCTATATGTTTTAGCGTATATCTCGTATATAATTCGGTTTACGAAAAAAGTATATAACAAAAGTTACTCTAAATAACAAAATAAACAACATTTATCATGTGTATATTTGCCTGAAAAACAATAGGAAACGAAATATCGCAATTTTTAATTTCAGGCCTCCCCTATAACCCCCACTCCTAGAGGTCTCAGAGAATTTTAACATAGTCTAAGTTGGGTTATTAGTAATATACATACCAAATTTCATAAAATTCGGTTCAGCCGTTTATGCATGAAAAGGTAACAAACAAACAAACAGACATGAAAGAAACAAAATGCAGTAATGGTGTCTATGACATGCGAAACGAAAAGTTATGGTGAAATTTCGTGAAAAAAATCAATGTACAGACAGAAGTTACAATTATATATATATATATATATATATAGATAGATAGATAGATAGATAGATAGATTGTAGAGATGTATTTATGTTTGTATAGTTATTACTATATGTTTGTACATCCAATCTCCTTATCAGAGAGCTCCTTAAAATCGAATAATAATAAACTGTTTATGTTGTCAAATATTTTTACGTTGTACTTTGAAGATCTTATGCCAAAAGTCTGCACGCCGGAGTAGATTTCCCATGTGGTGGTACGACACGTTATTGTTCTGTATTCGCTAAACATTTTCTATATTTAAGTAAAACTCCGAAGAGTAGAATTGGGGGATTACTGAAGGCTGAAAACAAGAAAGTAATTTCAATTCGCTTAATAATTGAGTTATATGGTAATGTAAAGAACAACAATCGTAGCCCATGAATTATTTAACAAGAATGGCTCTATATCATTTTTCGATACTTCTCATAATAGCGGTGAAACATTGGATTTAGGAATTCCCTCCCCCCTCCATCCCACCGCTACACCCCCCTCCCCAGACTTTCGCATATATCGACTGTGAATTCACAGTTCAATGAAACAGTTAAATTCAATTATGGTAAAAATCAAATAAGTATCTTCGAGTGAGATCGTAAAACCTTAAGTAAAGTAGATGCAAATCTTAAAGACGTCATCACTCACCATATCAGTATGTATTTCTCACAGAAGAAGTTCAATGAAAACAGTATTAGCAGATTTCCCTTAAGGAAAATCAGCTATTGAGGTTCTACTCATGACGCGATTTTCGGAAATCTTTTTTCAAATGTCTATCGATCCTACCCAGGAGATGACGAAAATGAGGTACGTTCAAAATTATATATATATATATATATATATATATATATATATATATATATATATCTATATATATATATAAAATTGTAACCTCTGTCTGTACATTGATTTTTTTCGCGAAATTTCACGATAACTTTTCGTTTCACATGCCATAGACACCATAACTGCATTTTGTTTCTTTCGTGTCTGTTTGTTTGTTTGTTTGTTTATTTGTTTGTTTGTTTGTTTGTTACCTTTTCACGCATAAACGGCTGAACCGAATTTTATGAAACTTGGTATGTATATTACTACTAACCCAACTTAGACTTTAGGCTATATTAGTTTCCTCTGTGATGAACAGGAGTGAGGGTTATAAGGGAAGCCAGAAATTAAAAATAGCGATATTTCGTTTCCTATTGGTTTTACGGCAAAATAAACAAAATTTGTTTATTTTGTTATTTGGAGTAACTTTTGTTATATACACTTTTTTCGTATACCGAATTATAAACGAGATATACGCTAAAACCTATAGCGGAAGTGAACAATTTTATTTGGGACAAAAGACCCAACCGAAATAAATAAAACTCGGTATCTGTATTAGCACTAACGCTTTCATTATAACAAGCGATACCAACATTTCTAGGGACGGGCAGGAGTGGGGGTTATGAGGGAAGCCAGAAATTAACAATAGCGATATTTCGTTTCCTATTGGGGTTTCGGCAAATATGAACATAACAAAAGTTGTTTATTTAGTTATTTAGAGTAACTTTTTTCTTATACCGAATTATAAACGAGATATACGCTAAAATCTATAGCTGGAGTCATCTATTTTATTGGGCGCTAACGATTGAACCGAACTTAACAAAACTCGGTATGTCAATTAGCATTAATTCTTCCATGATTATAAGCTATATTAAAATGTTTAGGTTAGAACGGGAGTGGCGGTTATAAGGGAGACCTGAAATAAAAATTCGGGATATTTCATTGTCTATTTGTTTTTCGACAAACATGCACATAACAAAAGTTGTTTAGTTTGTTATTTATATTAACCTTTTTTTTTTATACATTTCTCCAGGAAAAATGTGTGGAGCAAGTAATTTGCGTAGAAATATTGATATGCTCCACAATTCATTCCTATCAGGTACCTCAGCTGGAAAAATTAATTCAAATCAATGTTAATATTTTGTCCTTAATAGCTGAAATCTATGCATAATGCACAGGAGACGGGAAATATGACAATTTGGACGACAGTGAAGATTTACATAAAAAATTAATTTTATTATTAACAAATGCCAACGACGGGTATTAACCCTAAACACTGGGACGGATAAATGTCAAAATATTGCACAAAGTAAAGCCTTGCCAAAAAAGTACCATCACCATTCAGCCTCAAATGAATTCCCAGGCGAAGCCGGGTATCTGAGCTAGTATATATATATATATCTGAAATTGTAATACCAACTTCTATGTCTAGCTTCAATGCTTTTATTAACGCATGTTATATACGTTTCTCACTTTCTTAATATATTATGGAAATTAATGACTTTTTAAATTTTGAGCACCCCTTATGTCCGTGAGCCCTCGGCATTTGCCAACCTGGCCAGTCTGGTGCTATATAAAGTCCGTCACGCAGGGGCTGCGTAAACTAAGCAGATTTCCCTCGTAAAGTTTAGTAATAGATAAATATACATACTGCTAACACAACACCGTGAATAAATACAAACGGAAACAAGAAATGTTTCATCCAATTTCAATAACCTGCCGACAGGAAGCGTTAGGTTAGAAATGTAAACAAACGGGTCCCGCCTCACACCGGAAAGAAAACAATTACTGAAATATATCAGAATATAACACATTAATTTTATTGAGAACTATTTACTATATCTAGTACTTTAATTAATAATAAGTCAGAATAGTTGTTATCTCAATCAATAAAATTTTAGTAGTCCAAAACTTTAAGATGGGGGGGGGGGGGACCCCAGTGCATATTTGCATGTATCTCGTATAATAAAGGTCTCTTGAATACAATTTTTGGTATTTAAACTTCCAATAATGTGATTTATTATGTATCAGAGTATTGTTTACGTAACATTAATAGAAGTGGCGGTTTGGTGAAAACTGAAAAATGCAAATATCTCGGTTAATATTCAAGATAGAGAATAAATGAATATAACAATATTTATAGTAAATTTAATTTGTAATAAGATTGATTCTGTATAATTTTTCGATCCGACGTATAGTAACGGAGATATTTTGAATTTTCGAAAATCCTCCCCTTTAAACCCCCCCTCCCACTGGTCCGATTTCAGCTGTTAACGAACTTGATCTTTCTTTATACATAAAACGCTTAAATATGAAGTTTGGTAAGGATTAAACAAAAATTGCGACCGCTAGAGCGGTAACAGACAAATATATAGATATATATATATATATATATATATATATATATATATATATATATATATATATACTAGCTCAGATACCCGGCTTCGCCCGGGAATTGATTTGAGGCTGAATGGTGATGGTATTTTTTTTGGCAAGGCTTAACTTTGCACAATATTTTGACATTTACCCGTCCTAGTGTTTAGGGTTAATACCCGTTGTTGGCATTTGTTAATAATAAAATTAATTTTTTATGTAAGTCTTCACTGTCCTCCAAATTGTTGACTCCCGCTATAATTTTTAGCGTATAACGCCTTTATACTTCTGTATACGACAATAGTGTATATAAAAAAGTTTCTCTAAATAATAAAATAAACAACTTTTGTTATGTGCATATTTGCCGAAAATGCAATAGGAAACGAAATACTACTATTATTAATTTCAGGCCTCCCTTATAACCCCCACTCCTGCCCGTCCCTAGAAATGTTAGTATGGCTTATTATAAGGAAGGCGTTAGTGCTAATTCACATACCGAGTTTGGGTTAGTTCGGTTGAGTCTTTTGTGCCAAATAAAATTGTGGACTCCCGCTATAGTTTTTAGCGTATAACTCATTTATACTTCCGTATACGGCAAAAGTGCATATAACAAAAGTTACTCTAAATTACAAAATAAACAACTTTTGTTATAGGCATATTTGCTGAAAAAGCAATAGGAAACGAAATATCGCTATTTTTAATTTCAG
>CM032231.1:40485000-40555000 GCA_019009955.1 Riptortus pedestris
GCTAACGATTGAACCGAACTTAACAAATCTCGGTATGTCAATTAGCATTTAGTTATATATGTCAATTATCAGTGATTATAAGCTTTATTAAAAAGTTTAGGTTAGAACGGGAGTGGTGGTTATAAAGGAGGCCTGAAATAAAAATTCGCGATATTTCATTGTCTATTTGTTTTTCGACAAATATGCACATAACAAAAGTTGTTTACTTTGTTATTTAGATTAACTTTTGTTTTATACATTTCTCCAGGAACAATGTGTGGAGCAAGTAATTTGCGTAGAAATATTGATATGCTCAACAATTCATTCCAATTTGAACTATCAGGTATCTGACCTGGAAAAATTAATTCAAATCTACGTTAATATTCTGTCTTTAATAATTGAAATCTATGCATAATGCACAGGAGACGGGAAATATAACAATAAGGAGGACAGTGAAGCCTTACATAAAAAAATAATTTCTTATTAACAAATGGCAACAACGGGTATAAACCCTAAACACTGGGATGGGCAAATGTCAAAATAGTGTGCAAAATAAAGCCTTGCCAAAAAAATACCATCGCCTCAAATCAATTCCCGTGCGAAGCCGGATATCTCAGCTAATATATATATATATAGTTTTCATCAGACTTCATTTTCGTCATCTGTCGAGCAGGGTCGATGAACGTTTGAAGACGTTTTTTGAAATTTGCGTCATTAGTTCAACCTGAATAGGTGATTCCCCTGAAGGTAATCAACGGTTTAGTGATGTCCCGCCATGTGTAATGGGGAACTAAGCCAGTAATTTCCTTGATCCTGGAGGCGAAGTTAATACCTTCGCCGCAACTTCCTGTAAATTGACTTGATCAAACTATGCAGTCAGACAGATACACTCCCCAGCCTAAGTTTTGGTAATCCGTATCTGCTCGTGACAATAATTTCGCTCCATCATGATTAAAAAATATATTCCTTCAGGACATTATAAGTTATTTTTTGATTATACATATCACATTATGAATACACACAAGTAAGAAGTCTTCGGTGAACTTACAAAGTAGAAGTTCCACGTTGATAGCTATAAGGTTTTAACTCGAAATAACGATGCTTGCTTGTGTATCAAGCATTCACATAGCAGTGTTTGAGTTCTAGGCGAATACCTCTGTGTCCGGTACCAAACAAACAAAAGGCCGTCACGCAGGGGCTGCGTAAACTTTCCATCGTCGGTGGTTCGTAATGACAATGAGCATAGCATATGTGAAACGATAATGAGAAGTAATTAATCAAACGCTGAAATTAGAGTGATAAAGACTTGATCTAATAATACTCTTATTGATTGCAAAAGAGTGAGTGAATCGTTTCATAATTGTATTTACACTAATCAATTCTAGAAGGTAGGTGCAGGTGACAAGTTTTAATTTTGTAGGAATGTCGAAAGCTGTGATGTAATAGAATAAAGTTGTCATCTGCTGAACATTCTCGATGAAGGACGCTTTTTCAAAGTAATGTATAAGTAGGTTTGTGTTTGTGTTGAACTGGAGAAACGATCCCTGTCGCAAAAAAAAAAAAAAACTAAAAACTTTTAATATTATTTCCTGGGTAAACAGAATTGTTATATTCTGTAGTTCAATATTTATATATATATATATATCTGGGTAGTAGTCATTTATTTAGTCAAAGGCAAACTAAATAAAATTGTTAGTTCTACCCTGCAAGGAAAGGGTTGTGGTCTGTAAATAACCCGTCCCAATAAACATAGTAGTATAAAGCGATCATTAATAAATTTCCCGTATTTGACCGCGGTTACGAGGAATCCACTTCTTCAAACGAAAGGAAACCCCAATGTGCTCGTGTGGCGAGGTGTTCCTCAAATGTCCGCGTTTCAACGCCAAGCGTATTCGGCTAATGAGTGCTTTCTCATATGTTAACCCTAGTATTACCGACCTCTCCCAGGTCGCATGGATTACCAAGGGGGGGGGGGGGCACCTCGAGCCCACAACCTTAAAAACCTTTTATTTTGGTTCTATAATTTTTTTAAAATTTTTATTTCTATTGGATTATGTTTAATGAACGTTTCTTATGACACCTGTGAAAAAAAAAATTTAAAAAAAAAATTAAATACAAAAATAAAAATAAATTAAAAAAAAAAAGTTCGGATGGGGAAAAAAGGATGACTTTAAATTAAATGTAATTTTATTCTACTGGAGGAACATATCTAAACCTTGTTAAAATAAAAAGTTATCTATATCTAAGTTATTATAACATTATAATAGAATAATAATTTAAGAAAATATAATTATCAGATTCGTAATGCAATTATCTGTGCTTTTGCACAATAATTTTTTTTCCGAGTGTTTATCCAGGATGCAGCATGGACTAACTGTTCCCCTAGTTGGGAACAACCTAGAAAATCTTCTCTTTTCTAAAAAAGTACCTATCAGGAGCAATAATTATAACCATCTCAGTAATATATTTTTATATGAAAAAAAATTATTTGGGGAGAATATATATATTTCTTTTTGAGAAAAAAAAAACTTGAGAAGGTTTGTGTATGTTAAAATTACATCAAAGTAATTATTATTTGAGCAATATAATTAATAACACTTGAATTACTAGTTAAAAGTAGTATTAAATATCAATGGGCTCGAGGAGCCCCCCCCCCTTGGTACTTAAGTGTATAACTACCCCTTGCATTGCCAAGGGGGGGGCTCCTCGAGCCCACACGTCAAAAAAAAATTTTTTCTCAACATAGAAATTTTTTTATTTAATTTTATTGTTATGCCCTCACTCTAGGATGTTTTTCTGAGGAATACATAAAATATCAAAAATATCCCATTAAAATTGGGTGATAGGGAACAAAAACAAAAAGTTGTGGGTTTCGAGGAGCCCCCCCCCCCCCTTGGGAGTTCTAGGGTTAACTGGCCTCCTGAGAGCTACCATATGTTGGTAAACGACGCAGATAGATTTTCAGCCTTCAGGGCCTTTGCTCAAGAGGTCTTGAAAACGAAGTAAAAATGTATTTATTTGTAAATTATATGTATTGTTTATGTGAGTTTAGGTTAGTATTTAGGCTTTAGGTAGGTAGGCTAGTTATTTAGGCTCTTGCTGCCACTTCTCTGAATAGAGGCAAAGGAGTCGCAGCTGCGGGTTCCCCTAGGACTTTTCGGACTTAAACTAAATCTCCCAAATTTTGCACTTTTATGCTTAGCCGTGCTTGGTGAGCTAGGCTAAGTTATCTGGCCCAATTTATCTATTCAAAATTTTATATCTATATATATATATAAAATTGTAACCTCTGTCTGTACATTGATTTTTTTCGCGAAATTTCACGATAACTTTTCGTTTCACATGTCATAGACACCATATCTGCATTTTGTTTCTTTCGTGTATGTTTGTTTGTTTGTTTGTTTGTTACCTTTTCACGCATAAACGGCTGAACCGAATTTTATGAAACTTGGCATGTATATTACTACTAACCCAACTTAGACTTTAGGCTATATTAATTTTCTCTGAGACAAACAGGAGTGGGGGTTGTAAAGAAAGCCTGAAATTAAAAATAGCGATATTTCGTTTTCTATTGGTTTTTCGGCAAATATGCACATAGCAAAAGTTGTTTATTTTGTTATTTAGAGTAACTTTTGTTATATACACTTTTGTCGTATACCGAAGTTTAAATGCGTTATACGCTAAAAATTATAGCGGGAGTCAACAATATTATTTGCCAAAAAAGACTTAACCGAACTAAATAAAACTCGGTATGTGTATTAGCAGTGAGGCCTTCATTATAATAAGCCATACCAACATTTCTATGGACGGGCAGGAGTGGGGGTTATAAGGGAAGCCTGAAATTAAAAATAGCGATATTTCGTTTCCTATTGGTTTTTCCACAAACATAAACATAATAAAAGTTGTTTATTTTGTTATTTGGAGTAACTTTTGTTATATACACTTTTGTCGTATACCTTAGTATAAATGAGTTATACGTTAAAACCTTAGCGGGCACAAACGGCTGAACCGAACTTAACAAAACTCGGTATGTCAATTAGCATTAATTCTTCCATGATTATAAATTATATTAAAATTTTTAGGTTCGAACGGGAGGGGGGTTATAAGGGAGGCCTGAAATAAAAATTCACCACATTTACATGTATAAGAGACGGGAAATATAAAAATAGCGAAGACTATGAAGAATTATCGAACAAATAATTCTATTATTAGCAAATCACCGGCAACGACGGGTATCAATCCTAAACACTGGGACGGGTAAATGTCAAAATATTGTGCAATGTAAAGCCTGCTAAAAAATACCATCACCATTCAGCCTCAAATGAATTCCCGGGCGAAGCCGGGTATCTGAGCTAGTCTCTTAATAAATGGAGACCGCTAGTATGGGGAAATGCAAAGGTACAGCGGGGGCAGAGGTGGGGGAAAAAAAAAGGTTAAGAGGTATCAAAACTAGGACAATTTGGGTGCATTTTCCCCCTTTTGTAAACGGTAAACCGAAGTCTACAGAATATTATTTTTACTCCATTAATCTGTTGTGGTTATTCTATTTATTATTCTACTAACAATTCATTTTTTGTCTTGGTTTTAACTATTTATTTTATATTTCTTCTCTATAATTATGTTTCGTGACGTATTCCATTCGGAGATGAGTAGGAAATGAAATGTGAAAAGGAAGTTGTTCATCTTATCGCATGTATGAGATGATGGACTCGGATGCCAATGACAAATTGACATATTGATGAATGGGCGGATTTATTTCTGTCATCGCCTCTTCCAAACTATTCCCTCCGCCGGCCATCATTTACTCATCATCCATCCATCAGATTACACTCTCACCTACTTCAATATTCAATAATCTTTCCTTATCATCTGTGATTCGTTGGATCAGCTTTAAAAATTAACTTCATCGAAACACACTATCATTGATAAGTATTCAATAGACTTAGTAAAGCTATAAAATGGGAGTAATAAAAAAAAATCAACTAACAATGTTTAAACTAAGCTTTGTCTTAGCAGATTTCCCTTAAGAAAAATCAGCTATTGAGGTCGTACTCATCACGCGATTTTCGAAATTTTTCTTGAAATATTCATTGGTCCTACCTAGGAGATGACGAAAATGAGGTCCGTTAAACATTGTGTGTGTGTGTGTGTGTGTGTGTGTGTGTGTGTGTGTGTGTATTTGTCTGTTACTGCTCTAGCGGTTGCAATTTTTGTCTTATCGTTACCAACCGTGATATGTAATCATTTCATATAAAAAAAAAAAAAAAAAAAAAAAAATCAAGTTTCTCAATGGCTGCAATCGGACCAGGGGGAGGGGGGTTTAGAGGGGGAGAGTTTCGAAAATTCTTAATATCTCCGTTATTATGTGTCGGATCGAAAAATTGTATAGAACCAATCTTATTGCAAATGTAATGCTCTATAATTGTTGTTATGTGCCAGTTTTCATTATTTTGATTATTAACTGAATATTTTGCATTTTTTCGTTTCCGGTCTTCTGTAAACCCCCACTCCCGTTATCATCTCATATTAACAATATTCTATTATGTTATGAAGCAGCCTATTCGAAGCCTAAATACAATACCAACTATTGTTCTCATTGAACTTTTGCGTTTTGAGATAAATGCAAATACGTGACTCACGTGGGAAATATTCTTAGGTAACGCAGCCCCTGCGTGACGGACTTTTTCTAATCACGAGATGTCACTCACTAGAAGCCAATGTTCGTCAATTATAGGCTCCGTAAACTGATAAAATTTCCAAGATTCTGTTATTCCTCACTCATGACATTATGCTACATTTTATTCTCCATTTTTCCTCTAATAATAAAAATATGTAATAAAATGCCTATGTGAGCAGAACATAATTTTTTTATGTGTTTATTCGTTCATTTGCAACAATATATAAATATTAAAAGCAAATGGTATATAATAATATTAACAATTGGCTTGTTAATTGATTTGAGATGGGAAGTTGCCCGTTGACAATACTCACATTGGAGCGAACATTGAATAATAACATATGGAATTCTGCTTTGCACTACAGAAGATCTCTTGGCCACTTACGCTTCAGACGTTTTGGGTTTTCTGGAATATGTGTAGATGAAAGTGATTCGACTAAAGGATTAGGATGTGAGGGAAGTTGAGAGTGGAATTTCTGATATCGGGATTTTGCGAGGCTATGGACAAAAGGAATGTTGAGGTCATTATTGAGAGCTAAATTGGATTCGTAAAATGGGGAATCTGTAATTTTGCTGAGTATTCTGGATTGGAGGGTTTGGATTATGTAGGAATTTGAGGGTTTAGTGGAACCCCAAAGTTCAAGTCCGTATGTCCATATTGGTCTGAGTACTGTTGTGTAAATTGTGTCCAGTCGTTTGTTATGTAGTGATAGTTTAGATCTATTGCCAAGTAGTCATAGTAGAAGTCTGTACCGTCGATTCAGTTCTAGTTTTTTTAATGTGTTGTGAGGGTTCCAAGTTAGTCGCTTCTCTAATGCGAGTCCTAGATACCCAATTTGTGATTTTTGAGTAATTAGTGTGCTTTTGAGTTTAACTGGAGGACAAATGGAGCGTCGGAGAGTAAATGTTACCTGGCTTGGTTTGCTGCTGTTGACCTTGATCCTCCATTGAGTCAGCCAGGATTCTAGCAGAGCTAGGTGTTCTTGCAGAGATGCGGATGCCATATTTTGGATCTGAGTTTAATATTATAGTATCATCTGCATACGTGAAAAGATAAGTTTCAGGATGTGATGGGTGGTCGGCAGTATAGAGAACAAATAAGAAAGGGCTTAGAATGCCCCCCTGTAGTACACCTGCCAGTTGGGGGAGGGAGAGACTGAGGAACCCAAATCAAATGAAACTTTAAAGTGTCTGTCGGAAAGGTATAATTTAAGGATGGGGTAGTAGCTACTTAAAATTTAAGCTCGATCTTAGAATTTTATTGGAAAGGTTGTTCTAAATTAAAATTAAGTTGGGGTTTACTGCAGGTTGAAAAAAGGGAGGCGCCCTGCTCATAAACCTTCCCAATTAGCATTACTAGCACAACGTGGACATTAGCTTATTAATCAAGATATTTTGACTTACTTCATTTGCAATTATTTCATTTTGGAAATATTTTCACCGTTTACCGTTAGTAGCTTAAAGAGATAGATAGATAGATAGATTTTATTCGCTAATATATACATATTTTAGCCTGAGTCTGGCCCATTTAGTGTTAGTAGTCTTACTAGTAATATACAAAAAGAAAAAAAAATATACATATTTATATATATAAGAACTAGTGACATAATATTAACCTACTATATACAATAAAACAATACATTTTACATTTTTTTTATTAAATGTTTTTAGGTTCTTAAACTTCTAAAATTCTTTATAATTTAATCTGATTAGTAGTATTCAACATATACGTATTTACTTTTGTTTACTGTGACGCTGTTTATTGACTCCGTTGGACATTTCTAAATTATAGTGTTTAATTTTCAAGATAATGGTATAAACTAAGTCGTTGCATAGTTGCATACTGCTCACAGGAATCAGTAAATCATGTTCAATTTATAAATGTCCTCAATGTGAAGAATATTTTCCAGTGACATTAAGTCATCACTTGGGGCTATAAACTTCTTCAAGTATTGCTCTCTATGATAGCTGCATTCCGAGCATTGCAATAATAAATGTTTTAATCCGTCTGATATAAATTCCTGGCAGCATTCACAAATTTCTCCGGATATTATTACTTTCATTTTTTTATTGTGATACAGCTTCAAGTAGTCGTTATTTGAAATTCTAAGTTGACTTACTAATCTTACTTTCTTCATATTCACTTTGAATTTAAGATAATCTTCGGGATGCGGGCTGGTATAATGACAGACATTTCTATAAAAGGGATTGTATGATGGGCTATATACTCTGTTGATGTCGGTGGATAATATGTGACTTGTTCCTTGATCCAAAATTTTGTTTTTATTTGCTAGGAAATTTGTTTCACACGAGATATCGGTAAAATACTCTTGCACATTATTTAAATTTGCTATTGCTTTTACTTGTGAGACCCAATTATAGTTTGTATCATGATTACTGGCATCCAGTGCTATTAATCTACTGAAACACTTTCTTGCTATTCTATTTTCGGAGATTGACAATATTTTTATACTGAAATTAAGGATTTTTTTCAACACTAGTAGCTTAAAGAGGGTGTTATTAAAAAAAAATATTTAATAAAGTATAGTGGCTTCACCATTATGCACCAGTTCAAACACACACGAATCAATCACACACACACACACACACACACGTATGTGTGTTTATTCGTGATAACCGTTGTTGATGGTTAGATATAGAAATGGTTTTCACTGGGAGTATAAAGATTGGATTCACGAAATCTTTCGAATTTCATATTCATATTCAGTAATTACACAAACGGCTTGTAACATGAACAGTCTTTCATTTGCCATACCTTAGATATAAGTACTTAGTTCTATGCGATAATGTTTTGAATTAAATAATAACCTTAAATATATTTATATAATAATGGTTTCTCGCCAAAATATAAATATCGAATTAGCAGAAGCACTAAACAACATATTTATTTCCACCAATTCACAGTTATATTACTGTTTTAAGCATGGTGGATGCGTGGAACGCCTATTGGACGAATATTAATGATTTTATTATCTTTAATGGGATCAAATAAATCTAGTTTCCGTCAAAATAAATTATTGTATCATCTTAGCATTTGGAGAAAACATACCATAAAATTTTGTTCAAACATTTTTCTGTTATACAATAAGAATGTAAGTGGTGTTACTAAAGTCCGAAGTAATTAGTAAATTTTGTTACTTATCTTTGTCGGGTGGAATAAGAATGGAATTAAGATGGTTTGTGAGTTGCAATCTAATTTAGGTTAATTTAAATGATATTCCTATCAATGGATAATGATCACAGAATAGCCCATTTTTACAAAATTCTTTCAAATTACACAAAAATATATGATGAGCAAAATATATTGAAATATAATTATAAAATTGAGGTGTAAAAAATTCCCTTCATTATGAGAATAGACCACGAACGTGGACGCTTAACTTATTCGCAATAACAAGTTTTAAACAATTTCATTTGGTCTTATTTTCTTTTAATTTACAACTTGTAATTGCTTATCTCGCGTCAGCAGTGTAGATAGTTAATTACGTTTGCTTTTATACCCATGTTTTAGCAGATTTCCCTTGAGGGAAATCATAGATAGATAGATAGATAGATAAAAATTCTGTATTTAAGTATAAACTTTTTACAGGGGGTCCGAATATTCACAAAAAAAAAATAAATAAAGAGAGAGAGAAAAAAAAAGAAAAGAAAAAAAAAGAAGAAAAATTAAAACACATAGGTAGGTACAATATTTCTCTAAAGTAATACATATAATATTGGTGATTGATAAAATAAATAATTTGGCTATAATTAGTATATCAATAAACAAAGAATTACATTATAGTAAAAATAGCTTACTCAACATTGGGTCATCTTCAAATTTGATACATAAGTAATCTTAATTTCATAGAAACAAAAATAAAAATAAAGAATAAAGAAATAGAAAGAAAGAAAATAAAAAATAAAATAAACAAGAACATAAAATTTCATTAATCTGCTTATATTAAAGAAAAATAAATAAATAAAGAAAAAATAATAATATAATAAAATGAAATTATAATAATAAGTAAATATAATAAAAATATATGTATAATAATAGACAAAATAAAGAGACATTTCTTCTAAATCATCAATCAGTTCCGAAGGCACAATATTAATTATGAAAAATAAATAGATAAATAAAATATATAAATAATTATAATAATAAATGAAATATTTACAACTTGTTTTGGAAGTGATAAATCAATCAAACATTATGAAAGCTCGTACTTTAAGGGCATTTATAACAAATTTATAGGTATCAAGTGCCTTAGATTTGTCTTCTATTGTGAACAATTGCTTGAGCTGTGTATTTGGTGAATCAGTAGGATTAATATGTTTGGAGATGTATGCATTTCTGATGTGGCTATACATAGGGCAGCGGAAGAAGAAGTGGTGGAGTGTTTCCTCTTCATACAGATTGCAAATGCTGCATAATTCCTCACAGTTAAGCTTGTATGCACTGCCGTTCCAATAAATTTTGAGAATCTTGTCCGATGAAAGTCTGCACTGTGCTATGATTCTGGTAACGTGGATATTGTTGATACAAATGAGGTACTTCTCCACATCTTTGTTTGCTTTGAACGATTGGTATTGCTGGGAAAATGAAGATTTAAGAACTCGCTGGATATCCATTGCTTTTAATTTTTCACTGTAACTCGTTAAGACAGTTTCCTTGATGGCCTTAAGAGTTGTCCAGTCGTGAGTTGTCCAAACATCCTCGTAACCTGCTTCAGAAATTATTATTCTTAAATGAGAGATTTTTAAAAGTCTGGAGAAGCAGCGCTTTGGAATTCTGAAGTCGTCCATTTCAACAAGTTTAAAAACCCACTGGAGCGCTAGTTTCAAAACCTTTACTTTTAACGAAGCTCTGCCACATTCCATTCGTAGCATATATCCAGGAGTGTTGATTGGAAGATGGAGAAGCTGTTTAAGGTACTTTGCTTGGAAAGCTTCAATGACATCCATGTATACCAATCCCCAGATCTGGCTTCCATAAAGCAAGACGGATTCACACAGAGCTTCGAAAAGTGCCATCCTAGAGTCCCATGATTTGCATTTGCAGGATTTTAGTATTTGCATAACAGCAGCTGAAGCCGCCATTCCTCGCCGACACATATCTGCAGCGGCTTTCGAGAATACAGTAGAGTCAGAGAATAATACTCCAAGATAATTATAGGAGTTTTCTACTGTAAGCTCATTATTTTTAATAAAAAATTTCTTTGTACACTTTGGGCCTCCTCTTTTAAAAACTAATACCTTTGTTTTTTCGACGTTTATGGCGAGCATGTTCTTCTGACAGTATTCTTGAAGGAGATATAACTTACGTTGAAGTCCCCTTGGAGTACTGGACATAATTACAGTGTCATCGGCATACGCAAGCATATCCACATCTTGCCCACTATCTATACTAATTCCATCGCCACCAGCCTCTATGGATTGGCTCAAGTCATCAGTGTAGATGATATAGAGAGTTGGAGATAAGCTGTTACCTTGAAGGACTCCTTCAGTAACTGATATTTCATTAGAATTTTGGGGACCAGTTTGAATTATCAACTTCATTTGACTGTATAATTTTCCAATTACCTCTAATCATTTTTGTGCTGATGCCAAATTTGTATAACTTGGAGAACAGCTTGCCGTGGTTCACAGTGTCAAACGCTTTAGAAAAGTCAATAAAACAAGCGTATACTTTTCTCCCTTTTAATCTCAGATGAATCTGTGTGAGCGCAAGCAGTGAGAAAATACCATCCAAACAGCCTCTGCCGCGACGAAAGCCGTTTTTGTTGTTCAGAGAGAGGGTTACATTGTTCTGACCATTGGGTAATTCTGTTGTTTAAGAGCTGAGTAAATATTTTTAGTGATATTGTTTAATAAAGCTATGCCCCTGTAGTTTCTATGATCTTTCATATCCCCTTTTTTATACAAAATGTATCATTTTCATTGTGCTCCATTTTATTGGTACCTCTCCATTTTCAAAAACTGTATTGAAAATGTCTAGCATCCTTTCAATTAAAGAGTTTGGCATATTCCTGAAAAATTCATTAGATATTGCGTCAGGCCCAGGGGATCTGTTATTTTTTAATTTGTTCAAGACTGTTTGCAATTCTGCTTTAGTAAATGGACTATCGAAAAAGGGGTGCCCGGCATCGTAAAAATAGACAGATTCAGTTTTTGGTTTTATGGGATATATGCTTTTGTAATATTCAAACCAGGAATTTGAAGTAATTGGTGATACTGATCTATTATTATTTTTACTACTGCACTTTCTGACAACTTCCCAAAAATCAGAAGGATGTCTCATATTATTGATGCCACCCAAAATAGAATTAAAATACTCTTTCTTAGCTGCCTTTACGATGTTGTAATATGTATTTCTAGATTTTATACAAGCTCTTTTATTTGACTCTGTATAATTTTTTCGAAGTAATGTCAATGACTTCTTATTTGCTGATTTAGCCTCTCGACAAGCCTGGTTAAACCACTTATTAGCCTTACGTCCTCCTGTTAATGTTCTATTTATACTTTTAACCTTCATGATTCCACATTCCTCAGCTGCCTTTATCAGATAATGATCTACCGTTGATATTAAACAGTGCCCATCTTTCCAATAGTTCTAGCAGTAGCTTTCCTTGTTTGTTAATTACAATGTCTTTACTTTCTCTCTCCGGTGACAAACATGAGTTTTCAAAAATATCTGCTTGTGACTGGTTTAGTGCTCCTATCCGACAATTGTAATCTCCGCCTAAATAAAATTCTAAATGTGAAAATTTGTTGAACAAGTCAGCTAAAATATCATTTAAATTTTCAAAAAATACTTCAAAGTGCAGTGTTGGTTTAAAGTAAAAAAGTCCTAAAATGAATTGGTGATTACCATAACTTATTTTGCAAATAATCCAGTAAGGGGAATTATGAAGTATTTGGTTAGTACAATTTTTCTTGACAAATATAATTAGACCTCCACTAGCCCTTCCCTTGGATTTTTCCTTTAGTGCAGTGCTATGAATAATATTGTAATCTGAAAAAGCTGTAGATTCTGGTGTCCAGGCATATGTCAACCAAGTTTCACATAAACATATTAGCTCACACCTAAGTAAGAAATTCACTGAGTCATCATCTAAAGAAGTAAACCTTTCCATGCCATTACAGTTCCAAAAACAAATATTTATTAGTTTTTTACCAGATAATTGCTATTTATTTACTGTCTTCAGTATTGGAGGCTTATTACTTGACCCAAAAATCCAATTTTTAATTGTAGCTTGGGATGAACTTTTTTTAATTGAACGTTTTCTTTTCTATTTTATTTGATTAACTCCCTCCTTATTTGATACTTCACTATCAGCAGTATCTGTTTCTTCACTTATTAGTTTTTCTTTTTGTGTACCTCCCACAGATTCTTTTAACTCTGTTGACTCTATGTCTGCTATACTAAATGACTGTCCTGCAATTATTAATTTGTCATTGACCAACTTGGAGGGGACATTTTCAGACCTTGCTTTTAATAAAAAAGGATACAACAGTTTTCTCCTTTCTCTAACCTCTCTAGAAAAATCTTGAGAAATACTTATTTTACTTCCTTTTAATAAATAAGCTGATCTAAGCACCTTATTCTTCATTAGAGATCTACAAAATCTAACCAAGATAGGTCTACTTTTTGACTCCCTCCTTCCTAATGGTTTAATAAAATCTATCTCATTAACAGAAAATTTGATCTTCATTTGTTCTGTAAATAATTTCAATATTATTTCTTCTAGTGAGTCTAACGAATTGTCGTGTAAGTTTTCATCTATGTTATAAATAATTATATTTTTTGATCTTCTATAACTATCTAGCTCATAGGTTGAGCGGTTACATTGCAATTCCAAATTTTTATTTTTAGTTTCTATTTCCCCTATTTTATTATTTAGATCTATAATGCTTGATTTAATACTGCATGTGTGGCTTTTGACCTGATTCATGGTAATATTAATTGATGATATTTCTGAGGACAATGTTTTTATCTCTTCTTTCACTTCTTTTGAAGAGTTCTTAAAATATGACTTCAACTCCTCCATTGTTTGTAAAACTGTATCCATTTTTTCCATTATTCTTAAAGGTGGAAACGTTTATAAAGAATGGAAACTAGAAAGATTGTAAAGAGAGAAAAAGCATCAAATGATTGAAAGGTTGTGGGCAAGGTTACAATATCAGACTTACTCCAAAAATAAAGAATTTCTTCAAATTTCAGAGAATATTGTATCTCTCCTGTAGAATGAAGTTTAAAATGGCACTTGGAAACAATCACAGCACAAAATTAATGTCAAAATTCCGTTTTATGAAGGAAAAAAAAAACACTCAGAAGCAGTTCTAGCCTTGTTGACTTGTCAGCGCACCCTATCGGACCCCTTGAGGGAAATCAGCTGTTGAGGTCGTACTCATGACGCGATTTTCGAAAAATTTTTTCAAATGTCCATCGATCCTACCCAGGAGATGACGAAAATAAGGTCCGTTCAAAATTATATATATATATATATATATATATATATATATATATATATATATATATATATATATATATATATATATATATTTGTCTGTTAACGCTTTAGCGGTCGCAATTTTTGTTTGATCGTTACGAAACTCGATATTTAACCGTTTTATGTAAAAAAACAGATCAAGTTCGTTAATGGCTGATATCGGACCAGAAGGAGGGGGGGTTTAGAGGAGGGTTTTTGAAAATTCAAAATATCTCCGTTATTATGCATTGGATCGAACTTTTGTATAGAACCAATCTTATTGCAAATTAAATTTACTATAACTATTATTATGTACATTTATTCTCTATCTTGAAAATTAACCGAGATATTTGCATTTTTATGAAGTCTGTGGTCGGGTATAGTTCGGATTACGTCCGCCATCTTCGTCATTTCTCGGCTCAGGCGGAAGCTTCTTCTAACCTTACCTTACCTTCCTTACTTTGTGAGATTTATGCAAATACGTTCTGTTCATCCGCCCCCCCCCCTTCTTTAGTTCTTGGACTACTAAAATTTGAGTTATTAAAATATAAATTATTCTTACAATTCAGATGCCGTTTCAGTTGGGAATTTATTTTAATTAACTGAAAGATTTCTCATTATCTAATCACGGTGGTATTGTGTTACCAGTATGCAGATTTCTCTATTGTAAAACTTCACAGGGGAAATCTGCTTAGTTTACGCAGCCCCTGCGTGACGGACTTTTTATATTTTATGATTGTTGTGATTTTGCTTAATGCAATCTATTCATGGAGATCATAGATGCTAGTTCACTTCCGAGGATGGTTTAAATTCTCTTAAACTGAGTTATAATAGACGATGCTCTAACATTGTCTGAGAGGCTCAGATCTAAAGTACCTAATAGGCTCGACATCTGAAGCAATTTTTCAATTTCTTCTAATTTGACTACCATTTCGTCTACACTTTCAGCCCACTCACAACTGCCATTAGTTTAGACAAATCCTCTCAAATTTTTTTCTAGTTATTTGATTGAATCAATTTCACTTTAAACTCTTCCCATTAATTTTATCTCAGTAAGAGTTTTTTGCAAGTCTGAATTTCGGTTTATAAATGCAATTTTAACTAGTTTCTTATGAGATGCTGTAATAATATACGTCCATTGTTTACCCCGAAAATAACAATAAAAGTTCTGTTTTTTTTTGCGACAGGGATCGTTTCTCTAGTTAAACACAAACACAAACTAACTTAAACGTAACTTTGAAAATGCGTCCTTCATCGAGAACGTACAGCAATGACAACTTTATTCTTATTACATCACAGCTTTCGACATTCCTACAAAATTAAAACTTGTCACCTGCACCTACCTTCTCGAATGATTAGTGTAAATACACTTATGAAACGATTCACTCACTCTTTTACAATCAATAAGAGTATTATAAACATTCTTTATCACTCTAATTTCAGCCTTAGATTAATTATTTGTCATTATCTTTTCACATATGCTATGCTCATTGTCATTAAAACGTACGAACCGCCAACAAAGCAAAGTATGTAATAAATAATTTTTAATGAATATATAATGGAATACTCCCACTTGGATGATGATATGGAAACAATTATTCCCAAGAAGTATTAAAGATTTAGCGACCCATACTTCTAGATTTTATTCATGTATCTTATTATGGACAATTTTAGTGGTAGTAGTTGGTTGTCCGAATGAGGGGATTTCAAAAATGTTCTTGAAAGTTCAATCAAGACAAAAATGAAGTACAGTTAAAATGTGTACATACTTTTATTAACGGATTAACCCTATGCGAATTTATGCCTTGAATTTTTTTTATTTTTTGTTTAATATTGTCAGAACGATTCTCTTAAGTTCAAAAAATCCGTCATGCAGGGGACGTGTAAACTAAGCAGATTTCCCTCGTGATGTTTAACAATAGATAAATCTGCATACTGGTAACACAACACCACCGCGAATATTAAGTGAATAAATACAAACGATAATATGAAACCTCCAGACGGAAAGCACTTGAAACGTAAACAAAAAGGTGTGCCAACTTCCCCAAGAAAGAAAAACAATTACTGAAGTATATCAGAATATGACATATTAAATTTATTGAAAACTATTTACTATATCTGGTACTGTAATTCGTAATGTATCAGAATAATTTTTATCTCAATCAATCAAATTGTAGTAGTCCAAGAACTTAAGAAAGGGGGGGGTCACCATAACATATTTGCATTTATCCTGTATAATAAAGGTCTCTTGAAAACAATTTATGGTATTTGGGCTTCGAATAATGTGGTTTATTACATAACAGAGTATAGTTTATGTAACACGAGTAGAAGTGGGGGGTTTGCTGATGAAAAATGCAAATATCTCGGTTATTATATTCAAGATAGAGAATACATTTATATGACAATATCTATAGTACATTTAATTTTCAATTAGATTGGTTCTATACAATGTTTTGATCTGACGTATAGTAACGGAGATGTTTCAAAAAACTCTCCCACCGGTCCGATTTCAGCCATTAACGAACTTGATCAGTCTTTTTACATAAAATGTTCAAATATCGAGTTTACTAACGATCAAACAAAAATTGCGACCGCTAGACAGTTAATATTTAATATATATATATATATATATATATATATATATATATATATATATATATATAATTTTGAACGAATCTCATATTCGTCATCTTCTGAGTAGGATCAATAGACATTTGACGAATTTTTTTGAAAATCGCGTCATGAGTACGACCTCAATAGGTGATTTCCCTTAAGATAAATCTGCTAATTAGTTTGGTGAATTACCTAAAAAAAAAAATGAGAAGGGAGGCCAGGTGATAAAAAGGAGGGGGTGTTTTGTATTTCAAGATAATTCAATGTCGTACTAAATATGGGGAAATTACTTAGAAGTGGGGAAGGCCACGCCCAAGAAGTTTAAGATAATCTCAGTGGATTAGTTGAGGGCCGAATATTGCCGAAAGCTGCCGACATAAGGCGAAGCCAGCTACTCAAAGACGACCATGGAATGCAAATTTTGCATACCTCTTAAGGCCTTCTACTCTCCTTTAATTTCTACCTTCACCGTGACATCAAATTGGCCGGGTTTCCAAGGTTACGAAGTCCAAAAATATGGATATCACCACCTTAGTAGATTTCCATTAAGGGAAATCAGCTATTGAGGTCGTAGCCATGACGCGATTTTCGAAAAATTTCTCCACAAGTCCACCGATCCTACCCAGGAGATGACGAAAATGAGGTCCGTTCAAAACTATATATATTTGTCTGTTAACACTCTAGCGGTCGCAATTTTTGTTTAATCGTCATCAAGCTCGGCATTTAAACGTTTTCTGTAAAAAAGAAGGTCAAGTTCGTTAGTGGCTGAAATCGGACCAGAGGTGGGGGGGGGATTTCAAAAATTCGAAATATATCCGTTACTATACGTCGGATAGAATATTTGTATAGAACCAATCTTATTGCAAATTTAATTTACTATAAATATTGGTATGCACATTTATTCTCTATCTTGAATATTAACCGAGATATTTCCATTTTTATTTAATGTTTGCAGATAACGGACGACATGCGATCGGCTGATGTCGGTTCTATTCGTGACTAGGCCGAAAACTAGTTCGGCCGTTTCCGTAACTGTTCGGCTCTCGGATTTCTGTATTGTAAAACTTAATGTGGGAAATCTGCTTAGTTTACGCAGCCCCTGCGAGACAGACTTTTAAGTATTGACCTCGTAAAAAGAAACTGTTTCCTGTAAAATTAAAAGAGAGGGTTCGATTCACACCTAAACAATAGGAAAATATTTAGTGACGAATTCATTAAAGAATACTCTTCATTCCACCATTTCTGGGAAGGGTAGCAATCTGTATATAACACATCAAAATCATTTTCAACTGCATGAATGTAACTTAAATAAGATCTTTTTTTTTTTAAATGGATTTTGAAGAAATTTTCGTCATGGGTACAACCTCAATAGCTGATTTGCCCAAGAGAAATCTGCTAACAACGCTAAGACCATTTGCAGGAATATCAAATCTATTCAAGGAAGCTTTTGTAAGCTTACTGGAATTGTGAAAGATGAAAGGAGAAAATCTACTTACAAAGGACAAGGAAATACTGAAGAAATGGCGACGTCTTATACCTATATATATATTTGTAGCTCTTAGGAAAGGGCGAAAGGAGGGGAAAGAGGAAAATACCTTAGTGAATTATCTAATGACGGATGATATTTAATGTAAACAGGAAAAGGAGTGGTAAAATGGGCAATACAGATATAGTTTTGCTCCTAAATGTTACAACTTGGGAGCCGAGAACTTGCACAATGAAGTCTCTTTCAGACAGTTGTCTGTAAAGAAACTCTGCCCAAGGTGGGTAAATCTATTGTCATTATAGCTATACAAGATTCTCAGGAACAAATTATTCTTACAATTCAGAAGCCGTTTCAGTTGGGAGTTTATTAAAATTAACTGAAAGATTTCTCATTACCGTTTGTATTTACTTATGGTGGTGTTGTGTTACCAGTATGCAGATTTCTCTATTGCTAAACTTCACATAGGAAATCTGCATAGTTTACGCAGCCCCTGCGTTACGGACTTTTTTAGAATTTAGGGAATATATTTCAGTTTGAAATCATAACAAATCCTAAATAAAACTTAACTATCTCGATATTTTGGAATCTGAAAGACCGCAGAACGTCTTAAAAACCAAACTACCTGGTAATTATGTTGACAGGTATACAGCAAAGCACAGGTACAAAATCCACTCTAGTACCTAGTACAAATACAAAAAAAAAACAATAAACTAAGCGCTTTAGAAAGAAAAACGGCAGCACAATAAAACAGACAGTAATTGTATATATATTTTAAATAAAACTGCCTTATTAATTTCATTAGTTGAATCAAATAAAAAAAAACAGGACTAACATTACATGTTAATCGTGCGAAAAAGTGCCCGTGAACAACCGTCACCGGTTGTAAGGATTATTTTTTATATAGTTACAGAATTGTACAGTTAATAGTTCAACAATGATAATCTGTGGTGGCCTAGTTTTTTTTTTTTATTTAGCCGCCAACTAAACAAGAAATATTTTACCGTGACTGGTAATTGCTGTGGAATGTAAACATAATGAGCCAGATACTAATTAAGATTAAAAATGTCTTAACGAGGCATAACTGAACTGAAGTTGGCACATTTTACTGCCGACGTTATTGACCATTGGGGGTTTATTACTTTAGCAGAGCAATTTCACTGGAAGAACAAGTTTAAGTATAATAAATATACGTTTACTATTGTGTTAACTACTTTAAGAAATGTAAGAACTTTATATTCTTTTATAAAAGTAAATACAAAATTAGAACCGCATGTTCGTAAAAGCGACTTTCTTCGAAAGTTGTTAGCTGTAGAAATCCTGTAGCTCATGAACACTGTTTTCCCTACAGCTTTTCCATTCCCAATATTTCAATGTTTAGACTGAAAACGTCACCTAACAGCTTATTTTTGTAAATTTAAATTGCTTATTGAAAGATCCCATCATAGGTAGTGAGAATATATAGATCCCTCCATTGGAAAATACGATACGTTTTACCTTTATCACAACGTATTGATATAACACATCCGGTGGAGCAACGACATAACTGCAAGTAAAGCATAATTTTACAGATGAGCTAAAAAAAATATTTTTTTTTTTTTTTAAATGGATATTATAAAATGTAAAAATGTTTAGGGAACTTTTAATAAGTAGAAAATTCGTTTACCCATTTAGTTCTTTCCAATATATTGTTATTACGTGATTATCATGAAATTAACCCCCAATGTTAAATTCAGAAGCAACGTCGTTCCCTTCAAATATAATCTCAATCTGCACATGTTCAATGCAAACATTGACTCAAAGAGCAGACGACATACAATTACTAAACTAAACTTTAAAAAATAGCGATATAAAGTTAAATAAATCGTTTTTCCAATGTGAAAAGAAAGTATTTTTCTTATAGGTAAATATAACACTTACAACTCTAGATTCTTATCACTTCACTAGACACAACCTGCATTTTGGTTCGTCTTGATCACGGGAATGGTAACTCTTTCCAAACATTTTCACAGGACAACAATGTGTGGTGTCGGAAATGTCAAATATTAGTTCAACGGTATTTCTTTCGATTAATGGAGCCTTTCTGAGAATTAAAAATAGTTTTCAGTTTAACTCAAAATCTCGTTCCTTATGGATACATCATTCATAATGGTCTTGTTTTGACATTGATATTATAGAATTCCTTTTTAAAAATGAATGCATAAAGTGGCAATGTAATATCCTATATCTAGTATATTTCCCCCTTTCAGGAGGGTATTTCAGTATTTGTAACCTGAGTAATTTTCTATATATTATCAGATATGATCATAATGGACACATGAGAATATTCAAATATAATATTTAGTCATATTAGTTAATAATAATAATAATAATTATAGTTAATGAGTGTTTATATAAGCTGATAAGAGTACGAAGGGAGGGAAGTTTATTGCATCGTTCTAATATACTCTACTAAATGCTGTATTTTATTAAAGTTCCTATCTTAGGGATAAGCACACTGCTATTTCTGGAGAAGATAATCGTTTAGTATAAAGTATTTATTTAAAGAATAAAGGAAATACTTTATGGGATTTGAGATTGTTATAAATTACTTTTTACATCACCAAAGCTGCGAAGCTCAAATAAATAAATAAATAAATTACCTTTTGAGCATTGACTACTTCTACCTCCGTGTGGGTTGGGGGGCTGGTCTTAATCTCACCAGGTAAACCTAGAGTGGTGGGTTCGATTCCCGCCCTGGGCAGTAGAAATTTATTTAGTGACGGACTCATTAAATAAACTCCTTAGGCCCACTCTGGCTTGAAAATGGCAGTAACCTGTAGATAACCCGTCCCGATTAGCCTTGGTTGCATAAAGTGGACGTAAATAATAATAAACAATACTTCTACCTCTCTTCCCTTGACCTCTTTTTGCCACTGACTACTTCTATCTCTGGAATCGCTGGAAATTAAATATTTAGTGAATGAGTCAATGAGTTAAGGGACTCAATTTTCGTTTTTCTCTCCTCATACCCTTAACCCTCCCCCCCACTTCAGGCTGTCCAATCATTATTTTTTAATGAAAAGGTATGTATCCAGCACATTATGTAGAATAGAACGTAAAATTATATATGGTGAAGTAATAGTAAATGAGCAATGAAAACAATATTTCATATTGAAGATTTTAATAGAACGTTTCATGAGCTTCTCAGGATATATGGATAATATGAGATGAGTTTACTGGATACTAAAAAATGCATATATTTCTGTTAATATTCGAGATATAGAAAATATTTGGAGAATAACATTTTTAGAGAATTACATTTGTTACAATATTGGTTATTTTTTACTTACATTATAATGACGGAAATATTTTGAATTTATAAAATTCCCTCCTTCAAATCCCTCCCCTGCTACGGTTACAGACTTTAAGGAACTTGATCTTTAGTTTTTCATAAAAAGTATATATATATATATATATATATATATATATATATAGATATATATATATTTATATATACCAGCTCAGATACCCGGCTTCGCCCGGGAATTGATTTGAGGCTGAATGGTGATGGTATTTTTTTGGCAAGGCTTTAATTTGCACAATATTTTGACATTTACCCATCCCAGTGTTTAGGGTTAATACCCGTTGTTGGCATTTGTTAATAATAAAATTAATTTTTTATGTAAGTCTTCACTGTCCTCCAAATTGTCATATTTCCCGTCTCCTGTGCATTATGCATAGATTTCAGTAATTAAGGACAACATATTAATATAGATTTGAATTAATTTTTCCAGGTGAGGTACCTCATAGTTCAAATTGGAATGAATTGTTGAGCATATCAAGTAAACAACTTTTGTTATGTCCATGTTTTTCTAAAAAACAAATAGACAATGAAATATCGCGAATTTTTATTTCAGGCCTCCCTTATAACCCCCACTCCCGTTCTAACCTAAACATTTTAATATAGCTTATAATCATGGAAGAATTAATGCTAATTGACATACCGAGTTTTGTTAAGTTCGGTTCAATCGTTAGCGTCCAATAAAATAGTTGACTCCCGCTTTAGTTTATAGTGTATATCTCGTTTATACTTTGTTAAAAGACAAAAATGAATATCACAAAAGTTACTCTAAATAACAAAATAAACAACTTTTGTTATGTTCATATTTGCCGAAAAACGAATAGAAAACGAAGTACCGCTATTTTTAATTCAGGCTTCTCTTACAACCCCCACTCCTGCCCGTCCCTAGAATTGTTGGTATAGCTTATTATAATGAAAGCGAAGGTGCTAATACACATAACGAGTTCTATTTATTTCGGTTGGGTCTTTTGTCCCAAATAAAATTGTTCCCTTCCGCTATAGGTTTTAGCGTATATCTCGTTTATAATTTGGTATATGAAAAAAGTATATATAACAAAAGTTACTCTAAATAACAAAATAAACATCTTTTGTTATGTTCATATTTGCCGAAAAATCAATAGGAAACGGAATATCGCTATTTTTAATTTCAGGCTTTTCTTATAACCCCCACTCCTGTTCGTCTCAGAGGATATTAATATAGCCTAAAGTCTAAGTTGGGTTAGTAGTAATATACATACCAAGTTTCATAAAATTCGGTTCAGCCGTTTATGCGTGAAAGAAAACAAACAAACACACACGAAAGAAACAAAATGCAGTTATGGTGTCTATGACACGTGAAACGAAAAGTTATCGTGAAATTTCGCGAAAAAAATCAAACTACAGTAAGAGGTTACAATTTTATATATATATATATATATATATATATATATATATATATATATATATATATATATATATATATATATAGATTTAAAAAAATGCAGTAAGTGTATGATAAATTGATTTTAATTACTTACAAAAAATACATAAATAAAAAAATGAAGAAAAACATACATTAAAAGTAAAAGTCATTAATCGTAATATTGGCTAATTATAATGCCAGTTGAAAATATGCACTTGTAAGGGAGAAAATATATGGCAATACAATATATAATGAAAAAAGTGTATATACTATTATTATATAGGATAAGTATGTATATTGCCAGTATTAAAAAATGTACAATAATTATTAATTATTGGCCAAACATAAAGGCAGTTAAAAATATTAAGCCAGTAGTAAGAAGAGTAAATAGGTACTACGAAACTCGTGTTTCTTGCACACATCTTTAAGTAAATATAAATAAATAAAAATGTAATTATAGATTTAGTTAAGAAATAATTGTATAGAAAATTAATATATTTAATACCATTAGGATATGACAAGAGCGGTATTTGCAATATATTAGTTGATATTATTTATGATATAGAGTAAAACAGGGACTTGTAAACATCATTATACTACTATAAAGGGCATAATATCCTAATTTTTGATTGCACGAATCATATATATCCTAATCCTAATCCTATAGTTTTAAAAATGGACCTCAGTTGAAGACATTTTCGTAAATCGCTTCATGAGTACAACCCAGATAGCTGATTTCCATTAGGGAAATATCCGTTAAGACAGGTGTTTTTCAGCTCCATCTTTCAGCTGATTTCCCTTAAGGGAAATCAGCTATTGAGGTCGTACTCATGACGCGAGTTTCGAAAAATTTCTTCAAATGTCCAACGATCCTACCCAGGAGATGGCGAAAATGAGGTCCGTTCAAAACTCTATATATTTGTCTGTTAACGCTCTAGCGGTCGCAATTTTTGTTTGATCGTTACCAAACTCGGAATTTAATCGTTTTATATAAAAAGGAAGATCAAGTTCGTTAATGGCTGAAATCGGACCAGTGGGAGGGGGGATTTTCGGAAAATTCAAAATATCTCCGTTATTATTCGTCGGATCGAAATTTTGTATAAAATCAATCTTATTGCAAATTACATTTACTATAAATATTGTTCTATACATTTATTCTGTATCTTGAATATTAACCGAGATATTTGCATTTGTATTCTGCATTGGTCGGCAGGAGTGAGCTGTTTGGTACTTTCCGAAGAGAGCTCTGGCGGCCGTTTTCGTAACTATTCGTCCCTCGTGTATAAGTTTAGTGATCCCTTACTACTTACTACACTTGTTATTGGCAGATTTCTCTATTGTAAAACTTCACGTGGGAAATCTGCTTAGTTTACGCAGCCCCTGCGTGACGGACTTTTATAAAGTAAAACTCTGAGTATATTTTAAAGCCAAATTACATCAGTAGCGTTGGTTTCCCTTATAGTGCCTATTCAATTAATTTTAACCAAAGCAACCTGATTTTCTTCCACAGCTGTTATTTGCTACTGTCGTCCTTGGTCCTAAATACAATTCTATCATTTGCAGATTGGAAGAATAAAGCCTTTTCCCAGACTCTCCGTAGACCAGATGCTGTCAACTGATGTTTTGAAATGGAAACAGGTCCTCTTGAAAGCGTCTAGTCCTAAATTCATTTTATGAAAGACAAAGGCTCCACTCACTCTGTCTTTCTTTATCTTGCGTCTTTAAATTTCAAAGCAACAAGTATAAATACTGCTATCCTTGAAAAGTAGGTAATATCTAGAAACTGTTAAGCGTTATGTGAAAAAACAAATCACATATATTAATTCAACCAATGCTTTTAATTTTGAATGGTTTTAGTCTCTAAATGTAAATACCTATGATTTTAATTTTCCAAACCACTTTCAAGAGAAAATTTATTACTGGCGGGACCTTTTATATTTATTTTATCAAAATATTGGCTCTTTGAATATTACTGTGTAATACAATAATTTTGTGTTGATTTTCGATGTAAAAAAAGAAGCGAGAAACTGAAAATGAGTAAATATATGAAAGGAAAACATCCAATGGGAAAAAATAGGAAAATTGTTGAGTCGCAATAAATTTTACTCGTGTGTTTTTATTCAAGTTTTTCAAGCATTTTCAAAGAAATGATAATTTAATTAAATTTCAACAGAGCTATTTGCCAGATAAACCAATGGTGGCGAGAATACATTGTTACGCCAGTAATAAATGTTTTATTCGTTGTAGTTTTCCCTGCAATGATTTTGTAATTATGTTTATACCACTGTATTCTTGCTATTGTTAGTATGTTAGGTATTTGCCGAATGACTCTGGTTAAGAAAATTGAATACAAATTTATATTTATCATAGGTAATTTCTTAGAATAGACTAGAGAAATTGCACAAGAGTAGTTAATGAATCTTACTCTAGTTCAATTTTTCATCGAATAAACCTTTTGTATAATTACCTGTCATATAAATTATCTTTTAAGCATTGACTACTTCTACCTCCGTGTGGGTTGGGGCGCTGGTCTTAATCTCACCAGGTAAACCTAGAGTGGTGGGTTCGATTCCCGCCCTGGGCAGTAGAAATTTATTTAGTGATTGACTCATTAAATAAACTCCTTAGGCCCACCCTGGCTAGAAAATGATGGTAACCTGTAGATAACCGGTCCCGATTAGACTAGTTGCATAAAGTGGGCGTGAAATAAAAAAAAAATAAAAAAATATGAAGGCAAAGTTGAGGGTAAATGAATTGGAAGTATTCGAAATGTAGTGTCACAAAATTTACAAAGTAATAAAATGTAGAAAAATCCCCCCTACTTGGGACGGACATATTATGTGAGGAGAGCGTTTTGAATTCCAAGCCAAGGTTGTAAGAGGGAAAATAGACGAATAGAGAGAAAGAAGCTGTCGTGTTTGTGACGTATTAGGCAATAGACAGCGATACAAAATTTTCAACTTCTTCAAAGGGCTGTTATTGACTGAAAATTTTCATGGACGCCTACGTAAGAATTTGAACAGATGTCACAATAATCAGAAATTTCGCAGAAAATATACTAATGTAATTTAATGATACTCATTTCCAACAGCATGACCTGGAATGAGTTGTACGAACCGTATGCTGGAATAAAGCTATATTGAGTGATGAGGAAGGAGGTAGAGTGTAGAGTGTGAATCGATATTTCATCAATCTGAGATTGAGGATATTTCCAATTATCGTTAGCGATCGGGGCTCAGCTCTCTGGAGCATCTGTATTTGGCAAGTCTGTTTTTACGGCGAATTACTAATTTCGCTGATAACTTCCCCTTTCATCTCAATTGGATTTTTATCTCCGCCACTGTTTACTTAACTGGCGTTTGCATTGTTGGAAGAAGTTAATTAAATATACAGCAGCCCATTGTTTGAGCACTTTGTCTTGATTGAAGGCTCATGGCCGCACGGAGATTACGGTTGCTTTTGATTGGGTCGCTCACAAGGGATTATTTAGTGTTGATTTCGATTGTTAATGGCCAAAGTGTGTCCTTAATCCGTTGAATAATGAGTATAATTCAAGCATTCAAATGAAATGATAATAATGTAATTGAGAGACAAGAATATCAAGAAGGGAAGGGATTATGATTATTGATAAATTTGTAGAAAACCAACGAAGAACAGTGGCGCATCCAGTCGGAGGTAGTAAATTTGCTGAACTTCGGATTAGAACAATTGGAATACTCAGGTTTCATGCCGAATGCTCTATAATTTAAATAGAACCCTACAACGACTTTGCCGCCTCAATAAGCAAAATTTAATATAATTATTACGTAAGATAATACAAATGAAAATTCATACTAAATGGTTTTGTATACAAATAAATATCTGCTTGTCTATATCTAATAATCATTTTGTAAGGGGGAGGGGGCGCCGGTGGCCGTGCGGGTTACACATATACTACTTACTACCTGTAGTATTAGCAGATTTCCCTTGAGGGAAATCAGCTATTGAGGTCGTACTCATGACGCGAGTTCGAAAAATTTCTTCAAATGTCCATCGATCCTACCCAGGGGATGACGAAAATGAGGTCCGTTCAAAATTATATATATATATATATATATATATATATATATATATATATATGTGTGTGTGTGTGTGTGTGTGTGTGTCTGTTAACGCTCTAGCGGTCGAAATTTTCGTTTGATCGTTACCAAACTCGATATTTAAACGTTTTATGCAAAAACACAGATAAAGATCGTTAATGGCTGAAATCGAACCAGTGGGAGGGGGATTTAGAGGATGATTTATTATAAAATAAAATTTTAAGTATATAAAAGTATGTGAAAAAAGGTATAAACGTTCATTAGTTTAACCAAATCAAAAAGACACTAAAAATGTCTCGTACAATGTTAACATGTAAAACTAAATATTTGTTCGGCTTTCTAATTGTTTGTGTTTGCCAGTAGCGCACTGATGATGGGGCAAGTTCACTGAAGTTGCACTGCCGCATTAAATATTTGTCAAGGAAAGAAATCTTTTTTATTTTTACAAGTAGTCTGCAAAACTAAATAAAAACCTACATGCTTTTTAGAACTAAGGTCAGTGTGGGATGGGGTAATTTATTCAATCAGTCAACCTCTATTTAATTCTGTAGTCATATCTGTCGGTGAAGACCGTCGTCACTGGCTGATGGTCAAGTATAGTTTGGCAAGCGCTTTCGATGCAAAGGCAGTATTTTCCAACCTTCTAGAGTTGTACCGAGTACAACTCTGGACGGCTTGAAGATGGTGCCTTTGCATCGAAAGCGCTTGGCCAACTATACTCGACCATCAGCCAGTTACGACGGTCATCACCAACAGATATGATTACAGTATCATCTATACTGGTGATTCCTACCCTTTACGTGATCTGTTTAATTCCTTTGCGCACGTAGGAATTAAACCATTGAATCAATACTAATAACTCATATGGCTAACTAGAGTAACAAGAATAGAAAAAAAAAGTCCGTCACGCAGGGGCTTCGTAAACTAAGAAGATTTCCCACGTGACGTTTTCCAGTAGATAAATCTGCCCAATAACACCTGTAGTAGTAAGGTATCTCTAAACCTATTCAAGATGGACGAATAGTTATGGAAACGGCCGCCAGAGCTCTCGGCGGAAATTCCCGAACATAGACGACTCCTGCCGACGGCATACAGAATAAATGTATAGAACAATATTTATAGTAAATTTAATTTGGAATAAAATTGATTCTATACAATTTTTCGATCCGACGCATAATAACGGAGATTGTGTGAATTTTCAAAAAGTCCCCCTTTAAACCCCCCCTCCCACTGGTCCGATTTCAGCCATTAACAAACTCGATCTTCCTTTTTACATAAAACGATTAAATTCCGAGTTTGGTAAGGATCAAACAAAAATAAAAAAACAGCGTTAACAGACATATATATATATATATATATATATATATATATATATATATAATTTTGAACGGACCTCAATTTCGTCATCTCCTGGGTAGGATCGATGGACATTTGAGGAAATTTTTCGAAACTCGCGTCATGAGTACGACCTCAATAGCTGATTTCCCTTAAGGGAAATCTGCTAAAAAAAAGGCTCATATGAAACATGTGAGTTAAACATTTGTCATTTGGGAGTGAAAAAATTTATTTAAGGATTCGCTATTTGGAGCAGTGGGACATCAGTTACACTTAAGCCTCTTATCTTTACTTGATTTATCAGAAGCGGTGTGCTTCATTGGGTTCCCAATTCTAAAGCAATCTATCACCAATCCAATCTCTTATCATAATTGCTTGTTTATTTTGTTGCTAATTACTTTCGTGAGTGCTGGGCAAATATTACCCTTTTGATAACAAACCCTGCTCACTGATAAGCTCAACTCAAATTGTATTTATATGGGATTTTAAAAAGCAAAACAATAAACACTTGGGTCTATTTTTAGAGCAATTTTTATAATTGGCTTAGTCCGATAAACGTTCCTAAAAGGTACTGAAAACATTCAGTAGACAACCGTAAAGGAAGATATCTTTTGATTGTATCATAGATCTTTTGTAGTCTGGAAAATCAAATATTTATAATCTTAAAAGTGTGACACTCAAAGCTATGTAAACTAAGCGGATATCCCACCAGCTGAAATAATACAATTCTGAATCATGTGGGCAATCTAGTCCATATTTCTCTCCTATGAAATACTCAATGTAAACATCGCGTTTAACAACTAGGTATGATGTAACGGATGAAATAATAGCTAAACTTTAATGGCATGTGAGTATAGCAGGTGGTTTACTAAGGGCTAAAATAGATTTAAAATAATTTCAATTATTTTTATATTTGTTATTTGTTTAGAACCACGATTGTGACACATTACGTTCCCAACAAGCCTGGCCAAATAACATAACCCCATTAAAGTGTACATAATTCTACAAATTTGCAGAAAAGCTATATGGCATTGTTGGAAACTGGGGCGGTTACTACAGCAAGATTATTGAAAAAACGATTTTCACATTTTGGATCAATTTGCCATATTATTTTAAGACAAATAGGGTTATTTATTTTTTATTCCAATTTATTCATTTCCATCCATTTTGTTCCCTCATTTCCGTATTTTCTATTTATTATTATTCTTTTTTTGGATTCTGAATTAAAATTAAATAACTAAACCACATTATAATTTACTTTTATCGACGTATTGTTTATGTATCAAATACGATGTACTAAGTTGTATTGGACTCGCAGCAACAATAAATATATTGTACGTATGTATATATTGTATGTTTGATTGAATCTCAAATTCGTTATCTAGTGAGTAAGACTGATGACGTTTCAAATTTTTTTCCCGAAAAACTGTGTCATGAGTTCAATATCATTAACTAACTTCTCATATGAAGAATAAAATACAAACAACTCCAGTCACAAAAAAACCCCGTTCCGCAGGGGCTGCGTAAACTATGCAGATTTCCCACGTGAAGTATTACAATAGAGAAATTTCACGAGAGTCGATCAGTTAAGGAAACGGCCGAACTAGCTTTTGGCGGGAAAGTCACCCGTCCGTTAGCCGCCCAGATTCAATAAAAATGCAAATATCTCAGTTAATATTCAAGATAGAGAATAAATGTATATAACAATATGTATAGTAAAATTAATTTTCAATAAGATTGATTCTGTACAATTGTTCGATCCGACGTATAGTAACGGAGATATTTCGAATTTTCGAAAATCCTCCCCTCTAAACCCCCCCTCCCACTGGTCCGATTTCAGCCGTTAACGAACTTGATCTTTCTTTTTACATAAAATGACTAAATATCGAGTTTGGTAACGATCAAAAAAAATTGCGACCGCTAGAGCGGTAACTGACAAATATATATATATATACAGTTTTTAACGGACCTCATTTTCGTCATCTACTAGGTAGGATCGATGGACATTTGAAGAAAAATTTCGAAAATTCCGTCATGAGTACAACCTCAATAGCTAATTTCCCTTAACAGAAATCTGCTAAAAAAATACATAACTCCTTTAACCCTAGAACGGTAGTGATATTATTTCCCGCTTAATGGTATTGATACGTAAATTTTACGTGTGCAACTGATAATTGGTGAAATTATTCAAAATTTGTTAATGTTTGGGACTATTTTTTTATTTTATTAAAAGATATACTTTTCTTTAACTTATATCTAAGTTAATATCTAATAATGTGCACGGCAATCCTTTCAGGCGCTTGGTTCGAAACACGTTCCGGAGGTTGTGTGCTCCATTCATATCCATTCTTACCAAGGACTACCTCACCTTCTACATTTATTGTAAATGGTCTATCAATATTGTGCGGTTGAGAGGTTTTAGGTTTTTTTTGCCTCTGTATTTCTTCTCTTTCTACGATTGCCTTGATGTTTTCTAAAATTTGCTGACTCTCATCGCTATCTAGCCCACCCACTCTGTGTTGTAATCATTTCCGAAGGCTCAACCTCCTCATAACTTGGAGAGTACTCCGGATCATCATCGCTGTCGTATCCATATCCATCTATTTCGTAATTGTCATTTTCCCCATCTGACCCATCGGAGAGTTATTTCAACAAATTTCTTCGTCCGTTGAATATTTTTTCTCCATTTTTCAGAGACTATAAACAGATTATTATTATTATTATTTATATTCTCTCTATACATCTTTGTCTTTTATATATTAAAAAATAAAAGTTGAAAACATTAAAAGAAAATAAATTAGAATATAAAAATAAATTGCAAGAAAATAAATTGAGAATAATATTAGCTAAGTTATAGCATAAAAACCGGTTATTAGTAGCGATACGTAAATTTTACGTGCCAAAAAGTTGCGGTTAATGGTATTGATACGTAAATATTATGTGTCGTTTTTATTTCAAAAAAAAGTATTGGACGAGTGGGAAGGTTCACTTAGCTGCATTTGGAGGAGGTCAAGGCCGAACTGTCTGGAGAGCTCATAGCTGAAGGATGGGGGTGGTGGGGTCGTTAAAGGCCCTTTCATAACAGTTGAAGCAACAATGCCGGGAATAGTTGGTTCACTCAATATGCAATATATGCTCTTATATTTATGAATATGCAAATGTATTGTTGAATATATGTAATATGGTGGCTCCTGGGTGGCGGTCAGATCTGGGGGAATAACACGGTGTCTAGCGCATTCTGACATTCGAATATCATTAACCGTACCAAATATTTAAGCAGTGATCGTGGTAGAGTTTAAGCTACCGTCTTGCGGATGTTTAATTTGTAGTCTACCGGTCTACAGGCTGGGATGCAAAATTTAAGTTTCAAAGGAAAATGTCAGTGGAAGTATGCTTGAAATTGTGACCGTGGATGTTAATGACTGAAAGGAGACATCTCAACTTGAGCGTTAGTACAAACTGCTGAGTTGAATAGAATTGATGAGATGACCTAAACTAATCGAACCAGCAAAGTTTTAGTTCCCAGTAGCCCGGAGCACTCGGCCTACAGCTGAGTCAAGGCCCATAATTGTTGAACAAGAAAGTAGAGTCGAACCATTGTAGCACTCAGCTTGCAGAAAGGGCAGCTGAGTCACCACTCATTCTGTCAGGGTTCCGGGATATAATATACTAAAGTATTAGACTTTGCCCAGTTATTTACTGTCTAATCAACATTTGGAATGGTAGAGTTGTACAGACAGTTCGAAATGAGGTGACGTTTTCTGAAGAATTGTGTACTATCATCTTGTATTCAGCAGTTCCGAGTTACCCGGCTATTTCGGTGGCGTATACTCCTTGGAAGGATGTCTCTCTTAGATGTGATAGCATTGAATGTCAACTCAGATTGCATAATGTCTTCGCTGTTTCATTTACACCAGTGATGGAAATACTCGCTAACAACGGTTTGGCTGTCAAATATTTTAAATTAATGAATAATCAATAAAAAAGAGAAACTTAAGTTCCATGAAGTAAGGAGGAAACTTCATTTGTGCTGCACTTTCGCAGCATGGAATTTCTTTCCTAGAACATTAGTAGATGACGAAAATGAGGTCCATTCAAAACTGTATATATATTTGTCTGCTACTGCTCTGGCAGTCGCAATTTTTTTGTTTGATCGTTACCAAACTCGATATTTAATCGTTTTATGTAAAAAGGGAGATCGAGTTCGTTAACAACTGAAATCGTACCAGGGGGAGGGGTGGTTTAGAGGGCGAGAATTTTGAAAATTCAAAATATCTCCGTTACTATAAGTCGGATCGAAAAAGTGTATAGAGTCAATCTTATTGTAAATTAAATTTACTGTAATTATTATTATATACATTTATTCTCTATCTTGAATATTAACCGAGATATTTGCATATTTTAATTTTCAGCCTTTTGTAAACCTCCCCTTCTACTAGTGTTACATAAACAATATTCTGTTATATAATAAACCATATTATTCGAAGCCTAAATACCAAATATTGTTTTCATTGAACTTTTAATTTGTGAGATATATGCAAATACGTTATGTTGACCCCCCCCCCCCTTCTTTTGTTCTTGAATTCCTAAAATTTGAGTGATTGAGATAAAACTGATTCTGATTCATTACAAATTACACCACTAGCTTCAGTAAATTGTTTTTAATAAAATTAATATGTTATATTCAGATATATTTCATTATTTGTTTGTCTTTCCTGTCTATCTATAAGCTGGTTGGCTTGTTTTTTTACAATTCAGCCGCTTTCCGTTGTAGAAATCATTAACTTGTATTGTAAATTTACTGAGCATTCACAGTAGTGTTGCCTTTATGTATATTTATCAATTGTGAACCTTCACGTGGGAAATCTGCTTAGTTTACGCAGCCCCTGCGCGCGGCTTTTGTAGGTAATTGTTGGTCTGACGACTTCATATTACGTTTATTAATGTTTCTAATGTTATGGAGGGGCTCAGGTTAGCCTTGTGAGCTAGAGCGTTGACCTTAATCTGTTATGATAAACCTAGAGAGGCGAGTTCGATCACCGCCTGGACAATTTGAATTTATTTAGTGACGTAATTCATTAAATAAAGTCCTTATTCCCACCCTGGCTAGAAAAGAGTGGTAACCTGTAGATAATTAGCCTTAGTTGCAAACTGTGGACGTTAATAAATAATTTAATAATAATAATGTTATGGACGGGCCAGTACAAATTCAATTTTATGTCATATAATAAATTTGGAACTTAAATATGCTCACACGTGTAATTTTAGAGTACAACATTTGAATCGATTTTTATGAAAGTATAAATGAATTAAGTGCCAAAGAGGAATAAAAAAAACCATTGAGGGATAATGATGGAAGTTAGGGAATGGGAAGGAGAGGGAAAGTGGGGAGCGAATGGAAAAGAGGAAATTTAAATGTAAATGCATCGAAGCTGTTTGAAACAATAGCCGTTAACGCGCGACAGCAGGCTAAATATTCATGAAGAGATGTCATGGCCTCCTTTCTCTTACATCTGCCCCAATATTTACACACAGCTGGATATTTTCTCAGCCCCTTCGGCTCCTCCTACCGAGAGATGGCGCTTTCAGCTCTCTTACGAGTCTAGTAGCTTATCTGGAGGGGGTCGTTTATTAGCAGATTTCCCTTAACGGATAACGGCTATTGAGGCCGTACTCATGACGCAATTTTCGAATTTTTTCTTCAAATGTCCATCGATCCTACCTTGTAGATGACGTAAATGCGGTTCGTTCAAAACTGTACTTATATATTTGTCTGTTACCGCTCCAGCGGTCGCAATTTTGTTTGATCGTTACCAAACTCGATATTTAGTCGTTTTATGCAAAAAGAAAGATCAAGTTCGTTAAAGGCTGAAATCAGACCAGTGGGAGGGGAAGTTTAGAGGGGAAAAATTTGAAAATTCGAAATATCTCCGTTACTATAAGTCGCATCGAAAAAAGTGTATAGAATAAACCTTATTGTAAATTTAATTTACTGTAAGATATTTGCATTTTTCAGTTTTCACACTTCAGTAAACCTCCACTTCTACTGTTACATATACAATACAATGAAATATAATAAACCACATTATTTGAAGCCTAAATACTAAATATTGGTTTACAGGGGCCTTTATTATACGAGATAGATACAAATATGTTCTTGGGTCTCCCCCCCCCCTCCTGTCAAATTCGTTTACTACTAAAATTTGTTTGATTGAGATTTATTTATTTTGGAGCGTTCGCAGCGAGGCGATATTGCTCATCAAAAAAACAGTGCATATAAACAAAATACAAAAACGAAAACAGTAACAAGAAAAAATTAAACAATACAATCTAAGAACACAAACAAATAACAAAACGCCACTAAATAAAACTTAACTAAATAACAGAACGCAATCAAATAACAAAACTCAACGAAAAACAAAAAAAAAACACGTAACAAAAAATGAAATAAATAAACAAAAAAAAACATTAAATTTAAAACCCAAAAATCTTGTAAGGAAACTAGATAATTAAAAAGTCCGTCACACAGGGGCTGCGTAAACTAAGCAGATTTCCCGCGTGATGTTTTACAATAGAGAAATCTGCCTAATAACAACAGTAGTAGTAACCTATTCTCACGAGGACGAATAGTTAGTGAAACGGCCACACTAGCGCTCGGCGGAATCTCCCGAACATAGCCAACCACACTCACAATACAAATGCAAATATCTCGGTTAATATTAAAGATACAGAATAAATGTATAGAACAATATTTATAGTAAATTTAATTTGCAATATGATTGGTTCTATACAATTTTTTGATCCGACGTATGGTAACGGAGATATTTCGAATTTTCGAAAATCCCCCCTCTAAACCCCCGCCCTCCCATTGGTCTGATTTCAGCCATTAACGAACTTGATCTTCCTTTTTACATAAAACGATTAAATTCCGAGTTTGGTAACGATCAAACAAAAATTGCGACCGCTAGAGCGTTAACAGACAAATATATATATATATATATATATATATACTAGCTCAGATACCCGGCTTCGCCCGGGAATTCATTTGAGGCTGAATGGCGATGGTATTTTTTAGCAGGCTTTACATTGCACAATATTTTGACATTTACCCGTCCCAGTGTTTAGGATTGATACCCGTCGTTGCCGTGGATTTGCTAATAATAGAATATTTGTTCGATAAGGCTTCACTGTCTTCGATATTTTTATATTTTCCGTCTCTTATACATGTAAATATGGTGAATTTTTATTTCAGGCCTCCCTTATAACCCCCCTCCCGTTTGAACCTAAAAATTTTAATATAACTTATCATGGAAGAATTAATACTAATTGACATACCGAGTTTTGTTAAGTTCGGTTCAGCCGTTAGTGCCCAATAAAATTGTTTGTTCCCGCTTAAGTTTTAACGTATAACTCATTTTTACTTAGGTATATGACAAAAGTGTATATAACAAAAGTTACTCCAAATAACAAAATAAACAACTTTTGTTATGTTTATATTTGCGGAAATTAAAAATAGCGATATTTCGTTTTCTATTGGTTTTTCGGCAAATATGCACATAACAAAATTTGTTTATGTTACTATTTAGAGTAACATTTGTTATATACACTTTTTCCGTATACCGAATTATAAACGAGATATACGCTAAAACCTATAGCGGAAGTGAACAGTTCAATTTGACACAAAAGACTCAACCAAAATAAATAAAACTCGGTATGCGTATTAGCACTAATGCCTCCATTACAATAAGCGGTACCAACATTTCTAGGGATGGGCAGGAGTGGGGGTTATAAGAGAGGCCTGAAATTCAAAATAGCGATATTTCGTTTCCTATTGGGTTTTTGGCAAATATGTACATTATAAAAGTTATTTATTTTATTATTTAGAGTAACTTTTGTTATATACACTTTTTTCGTATACCGAATTATAAACGAGATATAAACTAAAACCTATAGCGGAAGTGAACAATTTTATTTGGGACAATAGACCCAACCGAAATAAATAAAACTCGTTATATGTATTAGCACTAACGCTTTCATTATAACAAGCTATACCAACATTTCTAGGGACAGGCAGGAGTGGGAGTTATAAGGAAAGCCAAAAATTAAAAATAGTGATATTTCGTTTCCTATTGGTTTTTCGGCAAATATGAACATAACAAAAGTTGTTTATTTTGTTATTTAGAGTAACTTTTGTTATATACACTTTTTTCGTATACTGAATTATAAACGAGATATACGCTAAAACCTATAGCGGAAGTGAAGTATAAGGGTGGTCTGAAATTAAAAATAGTGATATTTCGTTTCCTATTGGGGTTTCCGGAAATATGCACTTAACAAATGTTGTTTATTTTGTTATTTAGAGAAACATTTATTATATACACTATCGTCGTATAATGAAGTATAAACGAGATATACTCTTAAAACTAGAGCGGGAGCCTATAATTTTGTTGGGCACTAACGATTGAACCGAACTTAAAAAAAAAAACTCGGTATGTGAATTATCATTAATTCTTCCAAGATTATAAGCTATATTAACATTTTTAGGTTCAAACAGGAGTGGGGGGGGGGTGTTGTAGGGGAGGCCTGAAATGAAAAATAGCGATATTTCGTTTCGCATTGATTTTTCGATAAATATGCACATAACAATAGTTGTTTATTTTGAGTAACATTTGTTGTATTCACTTTTTTTTGTAAAATGGTGTAAACACGGGATATACGCTAAAACTATAGTCGGAGTCATTCATTTTATTAGTGTTTATTTAAGCGTTTTTAATGAATGCATATTATGAAAAATGATTTTGTGTTAGTCACGTATGATAACTCTAAATATGATTCGGATTAGTGAGGTTATATATCTCCGTCGCTTCCTTCTCATTTATTTATTTTTCCTAGAAAATAACATTGTTATTTATTTCCAATAGAAATGTAAACCATAAGAGCATTTCCGTTATTTAATTTGTATAATGTATTATTTAAACAAAGTCATGCTGAATTGGCAAAAGGAGCGTTAGCGGAAGTTGTAGGGAAGCAAACTCTTTGGTTCTGCTAATATATATCTTATTTCCGATATTTTGATGTTATTGAAACAAATATGTACCATCATAACAATTTGACGTTAATGGTAATGCCATTATGAAAAAAGACAATATCCGGTTAAACTTAATATGATTTAAAGTATTACTTATTTTGCTGGGAGGGCTACAATCTCTTCCCCTCACCTATCTCTTTAAATATAAATGAAATTATTTTTAGGGGAATACTATTATTTAATTCCGTCAGGTAGATAAATTATGAAAATAATACTCTGAATCAATAATTTAAGGAAAACATACTAAACAGTTAATTGAGTTATCTTATTTCCAGTGAAACGCTGCCATTCCTGGAAGTGATTTCCACTGAGCTCTGCTATTATGCTATTACGAATATAATCTAATATACAAAACTATGCTTAAACTACATGTGCTCGGATTGGTATTTGACGGGAAATAAGTTTCATTATATATTTAATTGTAATAAATGCAATCCATGACTATGATTTTAAGTATTAAAAAAGGAGACTTAAAAAGTGGAAAGGGATAGATTAGGAACACATTTTTATTTACTCTTCAACAGTAAAATTTCTCATTTATAAGTCGCCTGCCTGACCCTCACGGGAAAACAATACGCCCAGACGGGAAGTGTAGTAAACATTGAAGCCTTGCCCAAAAAAATACTATGCACACAGCAACGACGGGTATAGACCCTAAACACTGGGACTGGGAAATGTCAAAATACTGTGCAAACTAAAGGCTTACCAAAAAAATACCATCATCATTCAGTCTCAAATGAATTCCCGGGCGAAGCCGGGTACCTTAGCTAGTAGATATATATATATATATATAATTTTGAACGGACCTCATTTTCGTCATCTCCTGGGTAGGATCGATGGACATTTGAAGAAATTTTTCGAAACTCGCGTCATGAGTACGACCTCAATAGCTGATTTCCCTTAAGGGAAATCTGCTAATAAAACTATAAAGACTAATAAAATTACGTAAATAATTATATACTTTCAATGGTTAAAAACTTTGATTGAGATAAAAATTATTCTGATTCATTATGAATTAAAGTACTAGGTATAGTACATAATTTTCAATAAAATAAATATCTTATATTCTGAAATGTTTCAGGTATTGTTTTTCTTTCTGCTGAGCCGTTGGCAGACTTGTTTGAGGCGCTTTCCTCCGGCAGGGGAAAGATTTCTTATTTCCGTTTGTATTTATTCACTTAATATTCACGGTGATGTTGTGTTAGCAGTATGGAGGATTATCTATTATTAATCTTCACGAGGGAAATCTGCTTAGCTTACGCAGTCCTTTCGTGATGGACTTTTTAATAAAAGATGTCGGCGATTAGTCTACTGGTCGATAAGGTTCCACGATGAGACAATTAATTAGTAGTCGAGATATTTAACCCCAGTAAGGTAATAGCTGATTTCCCTTAAGAGAAATCAGCTATTGAGGTCGTACTCATGACGCGGTTTTTAAAAATTACCACAAATGTCCATCAAATTTACATATGAGATGACGAAAATGCGGTTCGTTCAAAACTGTATATATATTTGTCTGTTAGCGCTCTAGCGATCGCAATTTTGTTTGATCGTTACGAAACTCGATATTTAGTCGTTTTATGCAAAAGGAAAGATCAAGTTCGTTAACGGCTGAAATTAGACGAGGGGGGGGGGGTTTAGAGGGGGGATTTTCAAAAACTCGAAATATCTCCGTTATCATACGTCGGATCAAAACATAATATGAAACCATCTTATTGCAAATTCTCTTTTGAATATTAACCGAGATATTTGCATTTTTCAGTTTTCGGCCTCCAGGAAACCCCCAGTTCTACTCATGTTACATAAACAATACTCTGTTATGTAATAAACCACATTATTCGAAGCTTAAATACGATAAATTGTTTTCAAGAGACCTTTATTATACGAGATAAATGCAAAAATGTTATCGTGACCCCCCCCCCCCCCTTCCTATGTTCTTGGACTACTAAAATTTAATGAGAGAGATAAAAATTATTTCGTTCATTATAAAATGCAGTACTAGATATAGTAAATAGTTTTCAATAAAATTAATATATTATATTCTGATATATTTCAGTAATTGTTTTTGTTTCCTGTGAGAAGTTGACACACCTGTTTGTTTACGTTTCAGGTGCTTCCCGTCTGAAAGTTTCTTATTATAGTTTGTTTTTATTCACTTGATGTTGACGGTGCTATTGTGTAACCAGTATGTAGATTTATCTATTGTTAAACATCACGAAGGAAATCTGCTTACTTTACGAAGCCTCTGCCTGGCGGACCTTTTTTTTCCAAATGTCTGAACATTTTTTTGGAAATTTATTTTACATGATCTTCCCCCACTGAAATTTTTTAACAAATTAATGAAAAAAGAACTTTCATGATCTGCCAAATAAGAGAAACAAAGAAATCCAATAAACCAATATCACAGCACCGAAAAGGTAAAGTATTTCAGTTGACTTAATTCCAATGAAAAATTTCATGGTTGACGCAACGGACCAGGAAGTGATACTAACAGTGATTGTTCTTCCGTTAACTCAACTGGTGATCTGGATAGTAGCGCTCACTGTGTAACACTAAAATGGTTTAAGAATGCAAAATTAACCCTAAAAATAATATTAAAGTTAAAGTGAGTTCATAACGGCTGTAACAATAATCAAATTAGTGTTTTGATCAATATACAGATGTATATGCTACTTTTCAATACGAGATTTCTTCAGCTACTCGCGAATTCGTATAAGAAAGATATATCTTCAAGCAATTTCTCAGCTGTTGGATTTATTATTATTCATTTGAGATGCCGCTACAATGGCGATTCATCTTTTAACATGTTTTTATATAATTTTACGAAATTAAATAAATATTAAAATCTTTACAAAGCTAAACGTTACAAATGTACAAAATAAATAGAACCATGCCACTTCAATGGCGATTCATCTTTAAACGTGTTAGAATATAATTTTAAAAAATTAAATAAATATTACAATTTTTACACAGCTAAATTTTACAAATGTACAAAATAAATAGAATGGACAAAACTAAATATCAATTGTTAGTATATTTACAACATGAGGAAAAGAATAAAAATAAAAAAAAAAAAACTAAAGGAAAAACTATAAATAGTTAAACTGGAAGGAGGCAAAACTTATATTCCATGGGCAGTGCTTGCTATATATAACTTTCATAGTGGTAGATAATAGCTTTTATATTTCATCAAATAATCCATTATTTATAAAATACTTAAAAACATCGTCTATAAATTGGCTACTGTCGGCTACTAGTTGGCATACATTTGTGGGCCATGGGTACGTTTTTACTTGTGTGCAGTCAGTTAGTAGGTATGTATTTTAGTCAGCGTTCTGTTGCAGTAGCGACATAAAGGTTCATCTTGTCTGCTCATTAGACATGAATGCGTTAGTCTTGTGTGTCCTGTGCGTAGGCGTGTAAGTAACAATTTCTTCTTTTCTAGAGTGTCTATTACTTGAAGTCCAGTTGAGAGTGTTTGGTTTGATTTCTCTAAGTTTACTGTCAGTGTTATACCATAAATTATTCCAGTCATTAATTATCTTATTTAAGAGAAAGCGTATTGATGAGGTAAGTTCAAAAAATATATTTGTTGGATCTATCTATCAGCTGTTGAAGGCCTTAATAGAAGATAAAGCCTTGCTTGCCCTTTTAGTGACTAACAAAGAAAGAGTTGAAGGTCAAGTATGGGGTGAAAGCCCAAATGGCTGTCGATAAGATGTTTCTAATGAGTTAGCAGATGATGCACTGATGGTGGTGTTAACGCTGAGTTTATGAATTTTTTTTATACATTTCAAGAAGCAATCTATATATCTCTGTCCAATTACTCAGAACATGTTTCACTCTGAGGTACGAGAATCAATAATATATATGACTCGAAAAATTGCTTCTATGTTTGTCAAATGCAGACTCTTCATATACGACTGAAAAAATGGTTTGCTGACACAGTGAGCACTACTATCCTTTATTAAACATCTAGACAGGAAAAATTGCTTTTTATTTACCTCAAATACTGCCTCTGGAGTCCGGCCCATACTACTCTGTGGACTAGCTCTTAACATTTACCAAAATATTTTTTTAAAACAAATGGTTTCCTTCGAACCTATTTGTTGGAATCCTAACTGGTACATATGGATTATCTGGAGGCCACCCGTTCAAAGACGATTGTTGTCCAATTTAAAAATTGAATGGTAATGAAACTACACCAGCCCCATCTGTTACCAACTAGGCCAACCAAGGATGTCCCCTGAAGAGTGCTGTACTCTATAAGCTACTTGTGTAAACACTACCCGAGAGGACATCCTTGGGTTCAAAGTGCAAGAGGTAAAGAAGACATGCTGAGACAGTAGAGTGAATAGGGCAGCAGTGGAGAGAGTAGGGCCTCTCTTTTAGTGGCAGCAGTTTTAGTTTCTCACACCATTCCTAACAACCAACATGAGCGACTAAAGGAAGGAGCGTCCAGGGGGAGACGAGGAGGGAGAGATAAAGAGAGAGAGCACCAGAACAGCATCGAGAACATCATCACCATATCAACAGCATCCCTTGAAGTAATCATTAATCTACTAACATACTAACACATATATGCCCTGCAATAGTCCATCCCCCAATATCATGTAATTACCCAATATAATATTAACCCTAGAACTACCAAGGGGGGGGGGGCTCCTCGAGCCCACAACTTTTTGTTTTTGTTCCCTATCACACAATTTTAATGGGATATTTTTGATATTTTATGTATTCCTCAGAAAAACATCCTAGAATGAGGGAATAACAACAAAATTAAATAAAAAAAATTCTATGTTGAGAAAAAAAATGTTTTTTGACGTATGGGCTCGAGGAGCCCCCCCCCCTTGGTAATGCAAGGGGTAGTTATACACTTAAGTACCAAGGGGGGGGGCTCCTCGGGCCCACTGATATTTAATACTACTTTTAACTGGTAATTCACGTGTTATTCATTATATTGCTCAAATAATAATTACTTTGATGTAATTTTAACATACACAAACCTTCTCAAGTTTTTTTTCTCAATAAAAAAATATATATATTCTCCCCTTATCATTTTTTTTTCATATAAAAATATATTACTGAGATGGTTATAATTATTGCTCCTGATAGGTACTTTTTTAGAAAAGAGAAGATTTTCTAGGTTGTTCCCAACTAGGGGAACAGTTAGTCCATGCTGCATCCTGGACACAACATGGAGAAGAAATAGTGCTGGCCGAAGAAAGCCAGCAGTTTTTTATTTGAACTATCTGAGAGTTTAGTAAAATTATGTGTTGCTGAAAGGAGTGAAAATCTTGTGGGCATTCCTAGATCTTCAGTGAAGGCCATGGAGCATGCTCTAGGGCGAGAACTGATTTATCCCCAATTGGAGGAACAAGGTTCATCAAGTGGAAGGCTAAGGTGTTACACTTGTGTTAGAGAAGTCAAATCAAAAAAAGAAAAATACAACAACCTATCAAAATCTAAGCAGCGTTGCTTCAAATGAAAACGTTCAGTGTATAACAAACACTCGGAAAAAAAATTATAGTGCAAAAGCACCGATAATTGCAATTACGAATCTGATAATTAGATTTTCTTAAATTATTGTTCTATTATAATGTTATAATAACTTAGATATAGATAACTTTTTATTCTAACAATGTTTAGATATGTTCCTCTAGTAGAATAAAATTACATTTAATTTAAAGTCATCCTTTTTTCCCCACTTTTTTTTTTTAATATATTTTTATTTTTGTATTTAATTTTTTTTTCCACAGGTGTCATAAGAAACGTTCATTAAACATAATCCAATAGAAATAAAAATTTTAAAAAAAAATATAGAACCAAAATAAAAGGTTTTTAAGGTTGTGGGCTCAAGGAGCCCCTCCCCCCCCCCCCCTTGGTAATCCATGCGACCTGGGAGAGGTCGGTAATACTAGGGTTAATAGTAATGACCGTCTTATACATCAACATGGTCCTCCGGTATTAAATCATATCAGTAACCCCAGTGAATAAGTGGTTAAGTCCACCAGTGAGTAAGGGGGACTTACCCACTTATTCACTGGTACAACAGATATACAACTTGCATGAACCAGCACCTCTCTTAAACTATTGCAAGCCGTTAGCGGGTAAGGCCGAAGGGCTTGTAAATACAATTGTAATAGTTATAATTAATAGAAAATTACTTTTTTTATTTAAAATAACGCTTCTAGATTTTATGAAAGACAAAATGGTTAACGGGAGGCCGCTCATTATTTACAGATAAAATATTTACTGGTTCCAAATCGCTTATCGCTATTATATGGCGACGGTTCATACTTGACAAGGTTATCTCAGTCATTTTTTTTTTTTTTTTGTTATCAGAAAATGAGTGATTATTAACGTGGTTTATTAACCCTCCATAACTCGCGCCATGAGCAAAATACTCGCTCTCCGAAGAAAATAGTTATATCTATAATTATACGGCTTTGGTGATAGTACTACTCTCTCTAGCTACACCTTGTAGCCTTCTCTTACTGCCCTTGTTGACTCCCAATCGTTAGTATAAGCTGACTGTCGCCAGGTCAAGGTTAATCAGCCGGAGTATGTTATGTGTGAGTGTTTCTCTCACAGTGCGAGTTCTGGCACAACGTTTTCTTTGGGTTTGTTGTGAGTGCTTTTCTCATCAAGAGAGTTTTGGCGGAAAGGTTTTTGGTTTATTGTGAGTGTTTTTCTCATCAAGCGAGTTCTGGCGGAAAGGTTTTTGGTTTATTGTGAGTGTTTTTCTCATCAAGAGAGTTTTGGCGGAAAGGTTTTTGGGTTTATTGTGAGTGCTTTTCTCATCAAGCGAGTTCTGGCGGAAAGGTTTTTGGGTTTATTGTGAGTGCTTTTCTCATCAAGCGAGTTCTGGCGGAAAGGTTTTTTGTTTATTGTTAGTGTTTTTCTCATCAAGAGAGTTTTGGCGGAAAGGTTTTTGGTTTATTGTGAGTGTTTTTCTCATCAAGCGAGTTCTGGCGGCAAGGTTTTTTTTTTATTGTTAGTGTTTTTCTCATCAAGAGAGTTTTGGCGGAAAGGTTTTTGGTTTATTGTGAGTGTTTTTCTCATCAAGCGAGTTCTGGCGGAAAGGTTTTTTGTTTATTGTTAGTGTTTTTCTCATCAAGAGAGTTTTGGCGGAAAGGTTTTTGGTTTATGATGAGTGTTTTTCTCATCAAGCGAGTTCTGGCGGAAAGGTTTTTGGTTTATTGTTAGTGTTTTTCTCATCAAAAGAGTTTTGGTAGAAAGGTTTTTGGTTTATGATGAGTGTTTTTCTCATCAAGAGAGTTCTGGCGGAAAGGTTTTTGGTTTATTGTTAGTGTTTTTCTCATCAAGAGAGTTTTGGCGGAAAGGTTTTTAGTTTATGATGAGTGTTTTTATCATCAAGCGAGTTCTAGTGAAACTTTTTTAATACGAGAGTTCTTCTCATCAAACGAGTTCTTTGGCGATTTACCGAAAACTCTTTTTTGGAACTGGAACTTAACAAACCTCACCTGATCAACCTGACCAACATGCCCCTTTTAGAAAGAAACAAAATGAAGCACTCACTACATGTTCTGGTTCTAGTCCGTTGCAGTTTTGCGCCTATTGTCCGAGGAGAAGAAACAAAATGTCAAAAAAGAGTTTTGGAACATTTAGAAGTGTTTTGTGGAACATTTAGAAGTTTGTAAGGAGCATTCCTTTGTTGTATGTCATTCTTGTGGAGAACAAAATTTTAATTAGTTAGGTAGCTTTTTAAGTTGCATGACATAATGTTTCTTCAAAACAGAATAGCTGTACGATAAATTTTGACAAATATTATTACTTTATATTACTATTTGATATTTATAATAAATGAACATTTTATTTGTTGAAAATATTTTATTTACCAACTTTTTTGAGGGAAATAGGTGGTGTGAGAAAAATTCTCCTGAAAGGATCCTTATGGCATGCATTAAATGCCTTTTGTGCAAATCATTTAGTTTTATAAACTTTATTCCTGATGTCAAAGCATATTCATGAGATGTTCACTAGATCAACATTCACTTATGGCGAGGAAACACAAAACGTGAGAGAATAAAGGAGTAGTTTGGAAGATCACACTAGGATGAACTCTAGATCCTTTTCAGATAAGATAAGAAGGAGTCTCGGAGTGTGTCGAACTGGATGATGATGACTGGGAGAATATGAGTAATGCTACTATGACTTCCAGGCTGTGATGATTTGCTTTGATAAGAACCCGGCGTCCAAGAGCATTTGTTATCATAACCAACCAAGAAAAGAGTAAGTCTTAGGCACAGGTGATTGGATATGACATACAAGAAGAGGTGTTTGCAGCGATCGGAGAAACATTGCCCTTTTGAACACTAAAAAGTCCGTCACGCAGGGGCTGCGTAAACTAAGCAGATTTCCCACGTGAAGTTTTACAATAGAGAAATCTGCCTAATAACAACTGTAGTAGTAAGAAACCTTTAAACCTAAGACATTATTTAGGGCGTAATAACCCAGTAGTTTCTAGCCCCAAAAAACAGTTAACCTAACCTCTAAACCTATTCACGAGGGACGAATAGTTATGGAAACGGCCGCCAGAGCTCTCGGCGGAAAGTCCGAACATAGCCTACTGGTGATCACACGCAGATTAGGAATACAAATATCTCAGTTAATATTCAAGATAGAGAATAAATGCACATAACAATATTTATAGTAAATTTAATTTGCAATAAGATTGGTTCTATACAATTTTTCGATCAGATGCATAATAACGAAGATATTTTGAATTTTTGAAAATCCCCCCCCTCTAAACCGCCTCTCCCACTGGTCCGATTTCAGCCGTTAACGAACTTGATCTTCCTTTTTACATAAAACGATTAAATACCGAGTTTGGTGACGATTAAACAAAAATTGCGACCGCTAGAGTGTTAACAGACATATATATATATATATATATATATATATATATATATATATATATATATATATATATATATATATATAGTTTTGAACGGACCTCATTTTCGTCATCTCCTGGGTAGGATCGATGGACATTTGAAGAAATTTTTCGAAAATCGCGTCATGAGTACGACCTCAATAGCTGATTTCCCTTAAGGGAAATCTGCTAAAATGAACTGTGGAAGGGCAGAAGAACAGTATACCCCAGCATTAACTAGTAATTATGTAACTTGATATAATTCGTTGTTAGTGTTAAATATGCTTTAGTTAAGACTGGTAATAATAAATTAAAGGTACATTCACTTTATCAGCACATGTAAGTATATTAGTTAATTTATACAAATCTATAATTCCTCCCCAAAATATATAAGTCCCATTTAAAAATACACTAGAAATACTTGGAAAAGTAGCTTTTAAACCATGGATTCCGTTTTATAAACATTTCCCCAATTTGGGAGAAAATATAATTTTAAACTCTCTCTGAAAAGCTACTGCATTCAATACTTCGTTACCTAGTATTTGAACGGCAATACAAAAGAACTATTCAATAAAAAATTAGGTCTTTATTCGTAAATGTTGCTCTTTCATCAATATTGAACAGAAGTTTGCGATTGTTTCCAGTTTTGACCTTTATTTACTACAGTTGATAGATTTAACAGAATTTTAAATAGGTTAGATAATAAAGGTAAATAAGGTATAAAGTATTGAATGGCATGATAAGTATTTATTCTTAAATTAAAACAAACAAGTATTTTACAATATGTTAAATCCATGCAACCTTAAATCTACAGGCACTTTATTTTATTGGACTTTGGACTTGCCTTAGCCTCGTCCCCTTAATACAGGGACGTTAGGAAAATTAAGATGTAGTATTCCTACAATAAAACTTTATTTTTAACAACCGGTTTCACCACAACAGTGGTATCTTTAGGTATTTAAAAAATCAGAAAAGATGTCAAGAACTACAAGCATAGCGCTGTAGGAGGGTAATATGGTAGCGAACACAAACTTGTCAATATATTGAAACTAAGAAGCTACTTGCAGATCTGAAGGGACCACTGATGTGGTGAAAAAGTTATTAAAAAAAATTGTATTTAATGCAGGCAGACTAGACCACATTTCCTGAAGTACTGGAGCCTACGACCACCTTCACTAAATATTATAATACATGGATAGTTTTATTTTAGGAGGTACTTATTGATTATCGGGAGGCCATTAATTTACAGACGATTTTTAATAATATCAAAAGAAAAAAAAACTTTATTATTTTAAATAACACGTCTAGAAATTATTTGAATAACAAAATGTAATTATAAATTATAGTTGGACAAAAAATGGACGATGTCGGGGAGTAGCTAGATAGAGCGGTCGCCTGCCACATGGACTCTGCAGGTAGCTGTCCAAGAGGTGTAATAATCACCAAGTGGTGTTAACCCTCCAGAACTCGCGTCAAATTGAGTGCGTGAGGATTTTTAAACAGGTTTCCCACGTATGTAATGAACTTAATAGTTCAATGAAAACAATATTTGGCATTTAGGCTTCAAATAAAGTGCTTTATAATATAATAGTGTATAGTTGATGAGACATGAATAGAAGTGGGGATTTACTGGGGGCCGAAAATTAAAAACGTCCATCATGCAGGGGATGCGTAAACTAAGCAGATTTCCCATACAATAGAGAAATCTCCATACGAGATCCGAACAGTTAAGGAAACGACCGAACTAGCTTTCGGTGGAAACGAATAGAACCGACCTTAGCCGATCTCATGCAAATATCTCGGTTAATATCCAAGATAGAGAATAAAAATATATAACAATATTTATAGTAAATTTAATTTACAATAAGATTGGTTCTATAAAAATTTTCGATCCGACGTAAAGTAACGGAGATATTTCGGATTTTCGAAATTTCCCACACTAAACTCTCCCTCCCTCTGGTCAGGTTTCAGCCAATAACGACCTTGAACTTCCTATTTACCTAAAACGACTAAATATCGAGTTTGATAACGATTAAACAAAAGCAGAGACCGCTAGAGTGTTAACAGATTAATATATACATATACATATAGTTTTGAACGGACCTCATGTTTCCTGTGTATGATTGATTGAGTAAATTTATCGAAAATCGCATCATGAGTAAGACCTTAAAGGAAAACTGCTAAAACGAGTGATAAATAATAATTACATACGATAACAGTTTCACTACCTCAGAATATGCTATCACTTAAAAGTCTATAAAAATCCTATCTGTTACTAGACCACCAGAAATATCATGCTTCCCGCTTTTGGCTGCTTTATGAATTATAAATAATGGATATTATTTACCTCTCAGTAGATATAGAATGCATCCATTTTGGTTACGGTCAATTGAAAGAAGTGTTGAGTAGTTTGCTGATTAAGTGGACAGGATGAATTAGAGAAATAGTTATATTTGGAAATTGGATCATATAAATATTTAAATATGGATACACAATACTTTACATTCAGTGAGCCTTTTTCTCTAGTTTTTCCAATCTTTTAAAACACAGTATCTAATTTTTTTTGTATTTTTTAAGTAAGTTTATTTAATACATAAAAAGAGTTGCTGTTACAATATCTTTTTTTGATAGCCAAAGATGTAATCGATGTCCAAGGGAGGATGAAGTTTTCTATCCCTGTCGGTCTTCCATACATTTTATTATCTCCAAGGAGCTGACGTGGCGCCAATTCCTGTTAAGACTTAAAAGTTTTTCTTTTAAGTCCCCTATTCAACTCTGGAAACAGTTCCAAAGGCCTTTAATATCCCCGTTGTCAGGAAGTTTATGAACAAAGCTCTTTCTTCGGCGAAAAAAAAAACACTATGAGCACTCTGATAATGCTTTGCTTTTATCTCCTGTGATTGATGGTTTTCGTAGCATGGTTCTCTTTGTGCTATGCTCCAAAGTCTAGTTACTCAATTATTAGACGTTTTAAAGTCGGGAAAACTTTTAACCTACTGTCTTCGACAGCAATGGAGAGAACAATAGAAACAAAAGGTAACAAAAAAATGCAATATACATGTAATATCTGTGTAAATTACTGACAACGTAAAACTAGCAATTTCACCAGGAGAAATACTGAAAAGAATTCTTCTGACTGAAATTCTGTGTGCTCCACAAATTTCTTTTTCCGCTCACAACGTCTAATATTTGAACATTTCGATGGGAATTCGCTTAAAAGAATAATAATTTATTTTAAGAAATATCTGTATTTCACCTTTTCAAGAAATGGTATAATGTGAGTAGTTTATATATTATGACCCATGTGTGGAATTTTAAACAAACCGACTGAGACGTCAAAATACAATATTGGGGATATCTCTATCCCTATAATTCGGAGCAGAAAATTCTCTCTCTCTCTCTCTCTCTCTCTCTCTCTCTCTCTCTCTCTCTCTCTCTCTCTCTCTCTCTCTCTCTCTCTCTCTCTCTCTCTCTCTCTCTCTCTCTCTCTCTCTCTCTCTCTCTCTCTCTCTCTTTCCCTCCCTCCCTCCCCCCTCTCCCCCCTCACTTACATTCAGTTATATAGAGTGCGTGAGTTCACTTGTGACTGTGTGGCAAATATATATAAACACCATTTTGTAAAAACAATATGAAGTTATTAATATTGAAGCGCCGGAAGTGGCTTTGAATGTGTGAAATCAAATGAAAAGGAAAATGAGACAAAAAAACATATAAAAAAACACGAAGCATATAAATACAAAGCAATTCGGATTAGCTCAATGGATACACTTTCGGCTGAAGGAAGCTAACATATAGAAGGTTAATAGTAATTTTTTTGTATGAAGCATTTCCTGTAGATACTGAAAGTGGCAAGAGATTAGAGATTGTTCCACGGTCTTCAATAATATGTGGATTTAGATGGAGGTACTGAAGAATTTTGTTGTGTAATCCAAAAATGTATCCCCATTCTCCTATAAATAGTAATTCTATAAAGGTTATACCAATACAAGCTTTACAGTACTAATTGAAAACTTTACAATTATTTATTACAATAATTATTTAGTATACAATGTACTAAGGGGTATTATTTTAAATCAAAATACGTTGTGATTTCCTATTATTAAGTGAGACAGTTTTAGGTAACTACTGAATATGATATGATTGATTTTAAAAAGACTATAACCTTTATATAGCATATAATTAATATTTGTAATTATGATAATTAATAAAAACAGTTATCTATTTATCTATATACAATTTTGAAGGCTACAATTGCTGATATGTCGAAGGAAGTGCCAATATAGTACTGGCCATGTGTGACACAGATATTCAAACCGATTGCACTTACCAATTACATAAAAGAGTCCTGTATTCAACGGAGGGCAGTTTAATTAAATGCGGAACAATACATCTCTGACGGCGTGGCTGGATTGATTGTTCTACTCACTGCAGTAATAATGCACAACTGCATTATGGTCACTTTAATAATGTAGTATGAAATCAATTTTGGAAGTACATAGTTAGTGTATATAACACACGTGAGTTGTAACGTCTACTGCTTCAAAAAGTAAAGCCCCTCCACGCAGGAGCTGCAGAAACCAAGCAGATATATTTGCAGAAAAAATAAGGGAAATCTGCTAAAAATATGTATATACTAGCGGACCCGAAAGACGTTGTCCTGCATGATATCTCAAGCGATTAGGATATTATATTTTATAATATTATGTTTAAAACAAAAGCTACTTTTAATAGCACAAAAAACAAATTTGTTACGTGCACGTTTGCCTAAAATCAAACGAATTTTTTATTCAGACCTCCCTTATAACCCCCACTCCCGTTTGAACCTAAAAAAATTAATATAGCTTATAATCATGGAATAATTAATGCTAATTTACGTATAAAGTTTTGTTAAGTTCGGTTCAATCGTTAGTGCCCAATAAAATTGTTGGCTCACACTTTAATTTTTTAGTGTATATCTCGTTTACACTTTATTACAAAAGCGAATATAACAAAAGTTACTCTAAATAACAAAATAAACAACTTTTAGCCTGTGCATACTCGTATTTGCCGAAAACCAATAGGAGACGAAATATTGCTATTTTTAATTTTAGTCCTCCCTTACGACCCCCACTCTTGTCCATCTGGCGGGCCGATCTGCGGCGCTAAACCATCCAAGGCGTACCCAAACGCGTACAAAAAAATTCTTTCAAATCGGTCCAGCCGTTCAGTGACATACACACGTACAGTAGAATTATATATATATAAAGATTTACATATAGACAATGGCAAAGTTGAAATGCAAATATTGTGCATCTTAGCCCACGGAAAATAGTTCAGTTGGTTATAACATCTCACCTTAAATTTCGAGGTAATATTATAAGAAGAAATCAACAAGACCGGCCAGAAACAAATAATAAAATTAGTTGAGGCAATGTTTGAGGAAAGAGACCATAAAAGAGACGAACAAACATTCTAGAGGAAATTTAACATTAAAAATTGAGAGGGCCCAGATGAATACAGTATTAATTTATACAAAGTGTAGTAGTGCTGGATGTTTTCCATTAACGGAAAAGAGTAAATTAAAACTAAGCTAAGCAGACATTTCAGAAAATCTTTTCAGGGCTTACATACATTTTAAATGATAATAATTCACAACTGGCTGTCTGTGTTAAATAATTTAGCTGAAGAGCGTATGAAGTCAGAATTCCACAGCCCATGCCTGGGGAAGGTAGGACAACCACGTAATGAGGTATATTACAAAACATACACATAAATGATAATGAGTGAGGATACCGGAAAATTTATAAAAAAGTCCGTCACACATGGGCTGCGTAAACTAAGCAGATTTCCCTCATGATGTTTAACAATTGATAAATCTCCATACTGATAACACAACACCACCACGAATATTAAGTGAATAAATACAAACGATAATAAGAAACCTCCAGACAGGAAGCACCTGAAACAAACAGGAAAAGAAAATATACAGACATATATCAGAATATAACATATTATAAAATTAATAAAAAAATGAAAACTAAACTAAAAGATTAATATTATTCTAATCCATTACAAATTAAAGTACTAGATATAGTAAATAATATCTAGTACTCTAATTTGTAATGGATCAGAATAATATTAATTTCAATCAATCAACTTTTAGTAGTCCAAGAAGTTAAGAAGAGGGGGAGGGGGGTCACCATAACGTATTGGCGTTTATCTCGTATAATAAAGGTCTCTTGAAAACAATTTATGGTATTTAAGCGAATAATGTGACTTATTACATAACAGAGTATTGTTTATGTAACATGATTAGAAGTGGGGGTTTGAAGTAGGCTTAAAAATGCAAATATATTAGTTAATATTCAAGAGAGAGAATAAATGTATATAACAATATTTATATGCAATAAGATTAGTTCTATACAATTTTATGATCCAAAGTATAGTAACGAGATATTTCGAATTTTCGAAAATCCCCCTCTAACTCCCCCCCCCCCCTCCCACTGGTCCGATTTCAGCCATTAACGAACTTGATCTGTCTTTTTACATAAAACGTTTAAATATCGAGTTTGTTAACGATCAAACAAAAATTGCGTCCGCTAGAGCGTTAACAGAGATATATATATATATAATTTTCGTCATCTCCGGGGTAGGTTCGATGGACATTTGAAAAAATTCGAAATTTTTCGAAAACCGTGTCATGAATACGACCTCAATAGCTGATTTCCGTCCAGGGAAATATGCTAAAATTATAATTACAAGAAAAACTAATATATTTCACCATTATAAATATTGGAATTGGAGCTAAGAATGTAAGAAATTTGTTCTTACATAAAAGCTCTGTAATTAGCGTAATTTAATGAGATATGATAAAAAAAAATTACTCATTGAAACATTGATAACCAAATTCAAAAATTCAAATGACAGACACTAAACAAAAAAAAAACAACAACTGAATCAAGTTCACGAAACATTTAAATGTACAAATTTATTCCTAGCAATAATAAATAATATTTATAGTTTTCTTTCTTTTACCAATTTCAATCCAAATTTAACTTCAAAGATTTTAAGTTTCAACTTAATAATGATAAACAATAGGTAAATGCATCATTTATATCAAATATTTTCAAGAGAAATACTAATTCATACAATATTTGAAACTAATATATACTAAGTTTTATATAATGTAAATAATTATATTTTTATGGATGAAAAAATTATAAAATGTAATATGAATAACAGTAGTTAAATTACAGAATGTAAACATTTTAATAAACTTATGGTAAATTTTAAAAAATCTAAAAAGGTTACAATTTTGTTGTGGCTAATTGGTTACCTTTGGCTTCATGACACTGGGGATCACCGGACCTTCCCAAAATTATTTATCAACAGGTTACCAACCTTTTCTAGCCAGGGTGGTTTCCTGTAGATAACCCGTCCCAATCAGCCTCAGTTGCAAAAAGTGGATGTTAATAAGTAATTTCAATTTTAAAAACTCTAAAGTAGAAATATTAATGACATAACCTGGGAAAACTACAGAACATTATAAATTGTAACAGTCTGATATAAGATATTGTTGTCTCAATAATCTTTGATAGTTAGTTTGAAAGAAACTCAAAAACCTAAAAAATCCACTTGAGACAGTCGGAAAACTCAAGCCTCAGACATTATCTAGACGCTTAAAATGTAATTGCAATCTTGTGAAATAACGACGTAATTTCTTAGTTTCAAAATATATTTTTTAATAATGCCATATTGTTAGGTAATTTTCTTTCTTATATTTGTAACAATGGTAAGTTAGTGTTTCATATATATATATATATATATATATATAAATAAAGAAAAGTGTATTACATTGCTGACCATTGAACTGACAAGTGAGTTTCTTCAATAGGAAATGAAAAAAATATTGCATACATGAATGCAACATAGAACAGAGACAATTATTAGAATTTGACGAAATTAGATGGAGCTGCTGAATCGACCTTATTTCAACATTAAAAAAAATCATTAGTGTAAATAAAGAGATAAAGCCTCCTGACTTCCATGAACTGATATCCCCTATAGGTAAATGTCCAATCAGCTTTCTTAATTCTATCTAAGAAATATAAGATCAAAGCCTCAAAGGCTTGGTGGGTCAATGGTTGCACATTGCATTAAACGTCCTTTGTGATTAATTAAACATCAAATGCAGTCATTCCGATGTTTACTTGTTACAAATTCAGATGTTCCAATTAAAGGAATATACAATGTGGCTCTTTGTGGGAATATCAAATGGCTTTGTTGTTGTATGTCATACATGATTCGGGGAACATCGAATCTTTAGCCTACTAGCCTGTGTTAAAATTTAGCAGTACATCGTTTACCATACTCACATGTGCAATATACATTATGCTATTATACTTATACATTTTCTATATGGACATTATTGTACAAAAGTCCGTGACGCAGGGGCTGCGTTAACTTAGCAGATTTCCCACGTGCATCACGTTTTTTTCATTTATCGCAAAAACTAAAAGTACAATGAGAACAATAATTGGTATTTAATCTTCAAACAAAGTTCTTCATAACATAATGGAATATTGTTAATATCAGATGAGTAGGAGTGGGGGTTTACTGAATCCCGAAAACTAAAACATTCAACTATCTCAGTTAATGATCAAGATAGAGGAAAAATGTACGTAACAACACTTGTAGATCAGTCAAATTTCAATAAGAATGTTTTTATTTAATTTTTCGATCCGACGCATAATAACGGAGATATTAAGAATTTTCGAAATTCTCCCCCTCTAAACCCCCCCCCCCGCCCCTCCGCCTGGTGATTTCAACCGTCAACGAACTCGATCTTTCTTTTTACATAAAACCACTAAATTTTGAGTTTCGTAACGATTTAACAATAATTGCGACCGCTAGAGTGGTAATAGACATATATATATACAGTACTGAGGTCGGATCGATGGACATTTGAAGAAAAATTACAGATCGCAAAGCTTGGCATATATCAAAAGACAACTACAAGCTGTGACTTTTTTGTTTTCCCCCGAAAAAACGAAGTGCATAATATTCTCAAGGCGCAGAAATTTAAATGATTTACCACATCTCTATCTGAAGGACACCCTAATAGAATATGTCAACCATGCTAAATTCGTAGGTATGTCTCTCGACAGCAAACTGACATGGAATGTACATATAGACAACCTCAAAAAACGCGCATCTGAAAGGCTTAAAATTCTTAAAGTCTTACTTATTCTTACTTGCTAACACATCATGGGGAGCAGATAGGAATACCATGCTAACAATATACAAAGCTCTGGTATTGTCTAAATTGGATTATGGCAGTTTTGTATACGGCTCAGCAAATTCCAATAAATTATGCAAACTAGATGCAATTCATAATGCTTGGCTACGTTTATCCATAGGAGCCTTCCGCTCTAGCCCAGCAATAAGCTTGTGTGCTGAAACCGGAATCACACCATTGACATTCAGAAGGCAAAAACTGGCAGCTAAATACTTATCCAAACTAGTGACACAGAGAGGTCACCCGACATTTCAGAGTATATTCCACCCTCTCTACTCACGGCTATACGACCAAAACCCCACAACACCAAAACCTATTGGAATTAGGCTGAGTAACATAAAAGACAAACTATTACAAAACTCAAACAGTCTTGATGAATTCGACCCAACTCCACCTTGGACAATTCAAGAAATATCTATAGATACAGGAATCACCAAACTCATAAACAAATCGTCCCAAGAGATCAACTATTGGAAAATAAAAGAAGCTTTCATTAATAAAATAGAAAAATATCAACACCCAAAGATAATATACACTGATGGTTCGAAAATTACCGAGTCTTCCTCCTGCGCCTACTACGAAGAAAATGCCTGCCAAAAATTCAAACTCAACAAATTAACCAGCATCTATTCCGCCGAACTATTCGCAATTAAATTCGCTTTATATCACTGCATTTGCAAACACTCAACTCAAGAAAAATTCCTGATTTGCACTGACTCGTTGAGTGCCCTATTGAGTATCAAAGATGTATTCACAAACAACCCAATAGTAAAAAAAATACAAAATCAAATACAAATGCTCCGAGAGCTAAAAAGGGCCGTCTACTTCATGTGGATTCCAAGCCACGTGGGAATAGATGGAAACGAAAAAGCAGATTTAGCAGCCAGAGAAGCCCATCAACTCGACTCCATCACCCCAACAACAATTACATCTGCAGAACTCTACCAACCACTCAAAGAAGAAATTAATAATAACTGGCAACACATGTGGAATGAAACCCAGAACAATAAACTAAAGACTATTAAAACCACCATCCGTCCATGGAAATATTCGACAAGAGACAACAGAAGAGATGAAGTTGTATTAGGAAGACTCCGAATTGGGCACACACGACTTACGCATGGCTATCTTATGACAAAAGATGAACCCCCGATTTGTGAGAAATGTAACACAGAACTGACTATATATCACATATTAATGGAATGCCATAAGTATACAGATATTAGAAACAAATGCAATATCTCCAATAGTATAGAAGTGGCCCTTGGAGATGACCCGAAAGAACTCCATAAATTGTTTAATTTTGTATAAAAACACGAGCTTATACAACGAAATTTAAAGTGCAATTGTTTGTATCCTCGTTTATATTGTTAAAATGGCGATATGGATGAGGATACCAAAATGTGAATTATAAATATTACAGGGCGATGATAACCTGGTGGTTTTTCGCCCTTAAACCCTATACAACAACAACAATAATTTTGGTTAGCCGCGACGAGGAAGAGTTAGTTCATTAAATACATTCTGTATGAAATTTTGTGTTTTTCCTAAAGCATTTGTGGACTATTCTGAATAACAATTGCTGATTGGTTGCGGGCATGTTGGTGCACCAGAGGTTTTCTCATTCCACGTAAATAGTGGGAATCCGTGTATTTTTCATCGTGTAAATGAATATTTATACCATATTTGGTTCGGTTACACTGTTGCATACGGATGACTTTTTTACAAAGCAGGGAAGAATTTCAGTGGGCCCATATATCTCCACATATTTTAGAGCATATTAAAGAAAAATCAGTCAACAATATTTACAACCACAAGCATAAATGATTCTTTAGAGAGGGTTACCGCTTATGGCCAAGCGTACACATGAAATTCAATTTAAGCATGGCTAAATATATGAACTCAAATTTAGAATGAATATCGGGAGGTTTATCTCACTTATTATAGTATTGTTGAGAAAATTAAATACATGAAAGAAATCGACTTATGTTCACGTGTTTGGGGTGTGCGGGGAAGATCAAAGGGTGCCGCTAGATGGGCACGGTCGTCCTAGTCCCTACCAGTCCTTTCTGGATGAGTCTAGGCCTCGTCCTTTGATGTTTTTCCGCTCCTCTATATAAGCATGTGCAATTCGCCCGACAGTTTTAGTTTGTTCTCAAGTGCTCATATGTGCGTTCAGTGCTACAGTGCGACTTAGTGAAGTGCGGTAAAGTGTTTTTATGTGAAGAACAGTGTTGTGCCGTGACTGTAAGTAACAATTTAGTACCGTGTTTAAGTGCCGTTATCTTCGTGAACTAAAGGACAGTGCAGTGCCGTCTTTTTGTGTACTTCATTAGCCGTGAGTGAATTATTGGACTGTGTAATAACAAGAACAGTGATGCAATCAGTGCATTCTGTGAGTAGTAATTAAGAATAATTAACCAAGTGTATAGTGCATTATTAAATAAATTGTGCAGTGATAACAACTCTGAAGCTTGTGTGTGTTTAATTTTATTATTATATATTATATTATATTATTTATTATTCGACAAGAGACAATAGAAGAGATGATGTTGTATTAGGAAGACTCCGAATTGGGCACACACGACTTACGCATGGCTATCTTATGACAAAAGATCAACCCCCGATTTGTGAGAAATGTAACACAGAACTGACTATATATCACATATTAATGGAATGCCATAAGTATACAGATATTAGAAACAAATGCAATATCTCAAATAGTATAGAAGTGGCCCTTGGAGATGACCCGAAAGAACTCCATAAATTGTTTAATTTTGTAAAAAACACGAGCTTATACAACGAAATGTAAAGTGCAATTGTTTGTATCCTCGTTTATATTGTTAAAATGGCGATATGGATGAGGATACCAAAATGTGAATTATAAATATTACAGGGCGATGATAACCTGGTGGTTTTTCGCCCTTAAACCCTATACAACAACAACAACATATATAAGATATATTTAAGTTTACTTTATGTTACTAAGGCTAATTGGAGCGGATTATTTACAGTTTACCATCCTGTTTTCTGTACAACTCTGTGATTTGAAGTATTTCTCACACTATGTTAATACCTACTACCTGTTGTGTATGTCTAGGACCAGGTGGTATCGGTTATTGTAATTTGGATCCAATTTGGCTCACTGTCTCAATGGAGTAGCAGAATCTACGCGTTTGCAACCTGTGATTTATTTATTTCCCGGTTCGTTTTCGTCACGAAATCTTGAAGCGCTGTTATCTTCAAATAATGGATACCTAGTGATTGAAATGGAGTGCCATTATTTGAAGTATTTGTGACCGTGATAAACAAAACTAGGTGAGTATATATCTGAATAATTGCTATGATAACTCTGAACGACACAATTAATAAACTTTTTTTTTAATTTACTTCATACCAAATCTGCTTCAATTCGTAATTCGACTTCTTTTTTCAACTGTTACCTATTCAAAATTTTTGTGTTATTCAATTCTGAGTTTTGTGTTATACTGAATGTTTCAATATGCCGGTAGTTTTAGTTACCAACTTTTAGCCTTGAGTTCGATATAACACACCAATTAAACTGCTTTGGCATGAAATTGGAACAGTATTCATAATATACAGCCAACAATTATTAATATTTTAGTCAAACAGTATTTTGAAGGCAAGTCATTCTTACTTTTCTCAGTCCTCGTTAAATTTTAATTTCATATTTTGTTTAGAGTTTGAGAAGATAAAAGTTTCACTGAAAATTCTTTACTCCATAAGACCTGGTATCGGAGAAAGATTATCTTATCCGTTGTTTTCTTTAAAATGATTGTATAAATACAAACTATTTTATCATTATTTAATCCTTTATTTTAAACATGGAAGAGGGACACGTCTTTTCCACTCGATAGATCACTGTTTCGAACAAAATACTATTGTTGTTTCTTCTTTTGGAACGAAGAATGAGAAATACCATTTTAAATTTGTAAAATCTTTAGGAGAAAATAGGGAAGGATAATTATGATTATAGTATATATATATATATATATATATATATATATATATATATATATTATTTATTTATTTATTTTCGGTTCACATTTTGGACCTTTATGTTCTTTAGCCGCCCCTGAGTTAGACTCGAGAGATTCCCAAAAATAGTTTTTATGCAGTGAGTGGTCAACACGACGTACAACCCCCGTTAACCAGGGAGGACCTGGAATGAGTTATATCCAGTAGGCTGACGGGCCTCGTTATAACCTGGGACAGACAGTGGAATGTCCTTTCTCATGGAGAAGGGCTGTCAGACTGATTTATTCATTAGGCTCCCGCCATTCCACTATCGCGGCGACTCCAATGCGCTCTGGTAGTGAAACGGTGAACTGACTCTGCGGTCACCTATTCAAGTACTGACCATGCTCGATGTTGCTATCCTTAGGTTCGGCCGAGCTGCCACTGATCTATAGGCGGCCCCTAAAAAAATATATATATCCTTGGACTTACCACACTTAAATTCAGCTGGATAATTGAGAAAATTTAGTGTTAGGAATAACATTTTTAGGGGGGCACTGATTGGAATTAAAATATTTATATTTTTTTAGTTAAATCCAAGTTTTTTTTTTTTTTTATTAGGCCAATTTCAGTCGCAGACGTATCCTCCCTGAGACGCCTGTAGTGCCTCTGCATCTAGGTTGGGTGGATGTTCTGCCATTTGCAATATTCTCTGCACGATTCATATTGAGTTCCAGTCCTGTTACGCTCTTTCTCTTCAGAGCACTTGTAAAGATTTGGTGTTCGTTGGGACACTCTCGTCCTGCATCCAAATGTGTCGTTCCAGGGACTACAATTTGTACATAAACTTTTTTTTCTACATAGGTGGCGGTTGTCCCCTGATGCCAAAGCATTGGATTACTATTCCAAGCTGTAACCTCTGAGATCGAATTTTATTTCGGTATGTGGTCTCAGAGATTTGAGATTGGACTTGTGTCTGTTATCCCCCGATTGCCAACCAGCATTACGTATTATTTACGTGTCGCAACTGAGTAGGAACTAAAGTAACTTCATGGGCTGTCGAGTAAACAATTTGCCGTTCTCTAGATGTTCTCTGATATTGGCACATTCACAATAAATGAGCAAATTTAGTTTTAATTGTTGTCATACCTATCAGTGAAGACATTCGTCACTGGCTGATGGTCGAGTACAGCTGGCAAACGCTTTCGATGCGATGGCACCATCTTCAAGCCCTTCAAAAGTTATACTAAGTTAGTTGTCCGTTAATCAGTAGGTTTTATACGTCTGTTATGAGTTGTTAAGGGTTTAGTCCGGGTTCTGTTTATTTACATCTTAGATCTGTTAAGCGATGGATAGTATTATCCTGGGTCCAGGTAAATTGTTTTCGTGTAGTAGGTCATTGTCTGTTATCTGGTTTAGGTTGTTTACATTCTCAGTACGTTATTTGGGTTTCGGTATAATTACATTGGAATCTGGATAATAGACGTATAAATCTACTGACAATAAAAAAAGCCCTATGTAAATATTTTGCATTTCTAATATGTACAAAAAAGTTTTCAGTATTTTATTTATTCGCCCTTCTCTAAACCTCAGCCTGCCCATAATAGAATTCAATTAAAACTAGACATTATAGCAATTCTAGATAAGAAACAACAACATTCTAAACCAAACCATTTTCAATTATGCGACTTTCGTACATACGTCTTACCTACAATATTGAAAATGGATTCAGAGAGGTTAAAAATGGATAACTCAGTTGAAATACGAAATATCAAAAAAATCCGCGATTACAATAATTCTTTTACTTAGTACACGGGAGTAAAACCAAACAAATATATTCAGCATGATTGGTTAACTAAAGAATAGAATGTTCCACGTACATAATTTTATTCGATGAAAAGTATGAATAAATAATTTTTATTAGAAATTAACCTAATTGCGGTTTAACTTTTATTGTAAAATAAGTTTGCGATTAAAGGGTTTTAGTTGTTATAAACATTGGTGCAAAACTTAACAAGTCACAAATGTACTTTAGCAATAGCATCTACGTCAGTGGGGATATCAGTGTATTTCAAAGATAAAATAAATAAAATACAGATGAAAAATACCTCGAAACTGTTTTGGGGTAGAATTTTAACATGTGTACACATAAATACCAACTGCGATAAATAAATAAATGAGTTTCTATACACAACGTTTTCATAAAGTATATTAAATTAAAGAAAATATGTCATGATGAACTGGAAGAGGAAAATTAATTTAATTATTGCTTGTTTAATTAGTTTTTAATTTTGTTATCCATTATTTTTGTTTACCATTTGATTTCTGCTGACAAAAACAAAATTATGTGTATTATATGATAAATATTCCATTTAACATTATTTTCATGTCAGTGTGGAGACGTGCCAGATAATTGTAAGCAATGACAGAAAATAAATTAAAGTCCGTCACACTGAGGCTGCGTGAACTAAGCAGATTTCCCACAAGCTGAACGACACTACACTGATTTCGTTTCTACAAATATTCTTTCTTTCTAATTAAAATCCGATTGAGTAGGTGTGAGTGTTTACTAAAGGCTGAAAAAGATTAAATGTTAAGAACAATAATTATTGAGCATCAAATTTTTTACATGATTGCATTATAACACTTTTCGGTCAGACTTATAATGATTGAGGTACATTTAATTTTTGAATCCCCCTTCTAAACCCCCCCCCATTCTCTTGGTTCAATTTAAGACATTAATGGATAACGTCATTAATCAACGAATTTGCATGTATCTTGTATAATAAAGTTCTCTTGAAATCAGGAATTATAATTTAAGCTTTGGACAATGTGGATCATGATATAAAACCTTATTGTTTATTTGACATTAGAGGGAGTGGGGGTTTACTAAATCCTGGAAACTAAAAAATCCAAATATTAATATATGAGATACTGAATAAACGTAAATACTGACACGTATAGACATTTACAATTGCAATAAGATTCCCTATATACAATTTTTCGATCTGACTCATTGTAACGAAGATAATTTGAAAATTCAAAGTTCCCTCTTTTCCCTTAACCCTTTCCCACTCACTGGTCTGATTTCAGCCAAACATTGACCAAACTTTAAGTGCAAATATCACGGTTAATATTCATGATGAAGAAAATATCTTTATAAAAACATTTGTAGGTAATTATACATTTAATAAGATTGGTTTTATACAACTTTTTGATCCGACTCATAATAAAAGAGATATTTCACATTTTCGAAATTCTCCCTCTCTAAATCCCTCCTCTCATCAGTGCGGTTTTAGCAAGTAACGAACTTGATCTTTAGTTTTGCATAAAACGATTAAATATCGACTTTCATAACGATCAAATAAAAACTAGGGTGTTAAACTAGAGTGTTATGTATATATATATATATATATATATATATATATATATATATATATATACTCTAATTTTATAACACCTATATTTTAAAATATAAATGCTACTCAATACTTTGTAATGAAATTAATAGACCTAGTGTAAGAAAATTATTTATAGAAAACAAAGATATTTTATATATTCTTCAAATTTTATGGCAAGGGTCTCCAATAAAAAAACATTTTTTTCGGTACAAACATTATTTTGTGTTAAATTAATGTTATTGTTAATTTTGTATATATTTTTCTTTTAAATGGGATAGCCTGTGAAGAGGTGGCAACGAAGCCACGAAACATATAGGTTTTTATTTTATTTAGGTTTTTATATAGTTTTTTATTGGAGACCCTTGCCATAAAATTTGAAGAATATATAAATAATATTTGGTCCAGAAGAAGAAGAATAACTATTTTATCTATCCTATAATGTTGTGTTAACATTTAATGGAATTAAACACATTTCAATTCAATAAACTCACATTTCTACTCATTGGATTTTTATTTAAAAAATAGACATTATGTGGGGAATATAAATAAGTATTATGTCATGCGAGAAAGTGGGAAATCTGCTTAGTTTACACACAGGTTACAGTACCGATGACGCATATTTCGAAGAAACGACGAGATCAATTTAGATTTAGCAAGATTGCCCCAAATGTTGGATATTAAAAACTGACTTGCCAATAGAGATTACTGATAGCTTCTCAGAATAACTGAAGCGTAGGCGTATTATTACTCTTCACTTCAAGTACTTCGACCTTCCTCGTCTTCAGATTTGATACTATAAATTTTCCTGGAAACCAATTGAGCGAACAGCTCGTGTTCTAGGAGTTCAACTGGACATTTGGTTCACCGCCTTTCACTATATGTACACCAGAGTTGGGTAAAATTGTAATTAAAATTACAAGTTATAACTACATTAGTTGAAATATAGTTGCAATTACAACTACTAATGTAAATAGTTACTGATAATGGGCGACTACAGTTTTCAACTAAAGTAATTGTAATTGAAATTTCACAACTACAGTTAGTAGTTGAGAAAAACAGTAGTTCCTAAAACAACTACAGTTAGTAATTGTAACTGTAGTTGTAGTAGCTACTACAGTTACTTGGGTAGTTACTTTAAAAAGCTGTGTAAAACACTGACTGAAGTAGTTGAGGCTGTTAAGAAATAACTACATCCAATGTCTTTATATTCAAAAGTTTATTATATTACATATACTACATTATTATAATAACTGAAAATAATTTTAATGCAAACTGTTACGTATAAATGAATAAATAAATGAAATCAATAAATGAAAACTACTACGTAAATTCCTTTTTTCTGTAATCGTTGAATAATGGTAACATTACTAAACTGAAATGAGTGAAGAAAGTGAAACATTTTGCAATAGAGTGAAGAAAGTGAATTACCTTCTTAATTAGTAATAAGTATAAATTAAAAAATAATTTGAAGTTGGAAATTAAATGCTTTTAAATGTTTCTTAACATTGTAAGAATTTATGTTAAAATTTAAATATAATAATAATTACCTTTCTTATTTATAACCTGCACTTGTTTATAACTGCACTACTTCACAATCATCACTAGTTGTTTTATAACTATGCTTATAACCTTTCACGACCATGCTTATAACCTACCAACAACAAAACATAATCTTCACAACATCCTAATTTTGTTCATATTCTGGTTAGATCTGATCATGTATTACACGTTTACAGAAAAAATTTAATATTACAGTCGTGACGAAAGTAGAATTTACAACTCTCGTCAAATTACCACACTCGCTTCGCTCGTGTGGGTAAACGTTTCACTCGAGTTGTAAAATGATCTACTTTCGTCACTTGTATAATAAATAACTATTTTTAATATTTTCCAAATGAAATTATATAATACTTTTAAATTTTAAAATTTAAACAATTTAGCCATTAAAATTACTCTTAACTCAGAATTTTTGTCAGACAGGCTATTTGATTTTGGGGAGTTTGCCATCGCGGCCAAAGAAAATAATAGTTCTACTGCACTGCTCCAAATAATAAGGAGTTCTCGTCCTCACTATCACTTTCACTGCTACTCATTGTAATTTGTTTCAATAATCTTTTCGTCGCCGAGGTCTAGTGACAGATATAGAAGACAGACTGGAGTGCCCTGCAATTGCCGGAACAAGAGAGTGGGCTGATAGGAGCGTCCACCTTGAGTTCTTCTGATATATTCTGTGCACCAATTGAACACATCTCGCCTCAGATGAGCCACTCATCACCATGAGTGTAAATATTTATATAGAGGCGGTCAAAATATGTTCGCTCTATGGAACGTAAAATACAGCTAATTGTCTGTATGTAGTTGTATTTATTACTCAATAACTTTTTATAACTACTTATTATTTTAACTAGTGGTTGGATTTATGAATACCAACTACAATTACTGTAATTGCAAAACCCATAAAACGCAACTACAGTTACCAACTACATTTTTGTATTGTAGTTGCAATTACATAACTAGTATTTATTAATTGTAAATTAGTTAATTACAAAAGTATTTAATTACTACCCAACTCTGATATACACCAGGCTTGGAATAGGTTAGACTCGTTTTGAGGAAATGCATTCGTTGCTTAACCACATTAGCACCCATGTTAATTGCACTTCAATACAAGGCAATGTACTTCATGTACTAGCTTGCTTATGCCCGATCAGTTTGGTTCTATACACATCAAATGAATTAAGCCACCTCCGAGTGAGATTCCAAGGAACTCAAAAATTAGAACCTTAGAACAGAACAAAAAACATCGGAATTAGATTATAAAAACTAAGCTCAAAGCTAAGGATTAACTTGAATTGCTGGTACCAATACAAATAATAAAAGTCCGTCGCGCAGGGGCTAGATAACTAAGCAGATTTCCTACGTGAAGTTATACAATAGAGAAATCTCCATACGGGAGCCGAACAGTGACGGCCGAACTAGCTTTTGGCGGGAAACTCACTCGTCCCCCCTCTAAACCCCCCCCCCTCCCACTTGTCAGATTTCAGCCATTAACGAACTTCATCTGTTTTTTTTTGCAAAAAACGTTCAAATATCGAGTTTGGTAACGATTGAACAAAAATTTAGAGGTATTGGACATACATACCTGGCACATTCTTACATAATGAACAGAAAAGACAAACCTACTTGTACTCATTGCAACACTGGACTAACTATAAAACACCTACTAAAAGAATGCAGATTTCGAGCTCACTTAAACATTCCACATGACTTGAACGATCTACTGACAGAGGATAGCCCTCATATGATGCCTGTTTTTATAAATAGTTTTGTTTCAAAGTTACCAAGGTTTCTTTTTACTTATTTATTTACCACCTGTTTTAGCAGATTTCCCTTGAGGGAAATCAGCTATTGAGGTCGTACTCATGATGCGAGTTTCGAAAAATTTCTTCAAATGTCCATCGATTCTACCCAGGAGATGACGAAAATGAGGTCCGTTCAAAATTATATATATATATATATATATATATATATATATATATATATATATATATATATAAATATATATATATATATATATATATATATTTGTCAGTTAACCCTCTAGCGGTCGCAATTTTTGTTTGATCTTTACCAAACTCGGAATTTAATCGTTTTATGTAAAAATGAAGATCAAGTTCGTTAATGGCTGAAATCGGACCAGTGGGAGGGGGGGTTTAGAGTGGGGGATTTTTGAAAATTCAAAATATCTCCGTTACTATGCGTCGGATCGAAAAATTGTATAAAATAAATCTTATTGCAACTGAAATTAATTTTAATGCAAATAAATGAAAACTCCTTTTTTATTTATTTTCCCCAGCCGAATGAAATTATATAATACTTTTAAATTTAAACAATTTAGCCATTATAATTACTCTTAACTCAGAATTTTTATCAGACAGGCTATTTGATTTTGGGGAGTTTGCCATCGCGGCCAAAGAAAATAATAGTTCTACTGCACTGCTCCAAAAAATAAGGAGTTCTCGTCCTCACTTTCACTGCTACTCATTGTAATTTGTTTCAATAATCTTTTCGTCGCCGAGGTCTAGTGACAGATATAGAAGACAGACTGGAGTGCCCTGCAATTGCCGGAACAAGAGAGTGGGCTGATAGGAGCGTCCACCTTGAGTTCTTCTGATATATTCTGTGCACCAATTGAACACATCTCGCCTCAGATGAGCCACTCATCACCATGAGTGTAAATATTTATATAGAGGCGGTCAAAATATGTTCGCTCTTTGGAACGTAAAATACAGCTAATTGTCTGTAAAAAATGAGGTCCGTTCAAAATTATATATATATATATATATATAGATATATATATATGTATATATATATATGAATATATATATATTTGTCTGTTAACGCTAAAGCGGTCGCAATTCTTGTTTGATCTTTACCAAACTAGGAATTTAATCGTTTTATGTAAAAATGAAAATCAAGTTAGTTAATGGCTGAAATCTGACCAGTGGGAGGGGGGTTTAGAGTGGGGGATTTTTGAAAATTCAAAATATCTCCGTTACTATGCGTCGGATCGAAAAATTGTATAAAATAAATCTTATTGCAAATTAAATTTACTATAAATATTGTTCTATACATTTATTCTGTATCTTGAATATTAACCGAGATATTTGCATTTGTATTCTGCGTGTGGTCACCAGTAGGCTATGTTCGGACTTTCCGCCGAGAGCTCTGGCGGCCGTTTCTATAACCATTCGTCCCTCGTGAATAGGTTTAGAGGTTTCTTACTACTATAGTTGTTATTAGGCAGATTTCTCTATTGTAAAACTTCTCGTGGGAAATCTGCTTAGTTTACGCAGCCCCTGTGTGACGGACTTTTTAGTTCTATATTGTGTTCGTGTTTCTTGTTCCTTTTGTGTATTTGTTTATATGTTTCTTTTTATTTTGTTGTGTTCATGTTTCTTGTTTCTTTTGTGTTACTTTGTTTTGTTTACTTGTTTTTTGTTTTGTTTTCCCCAATGTTTAAGAAGAACCAAGTCGCCACAGTTGCGGAACTCTACATAATAAATAATAATAAACACGAAGATTGGTCAAATAAAAACACTAATTTTCCCGATAATGTTTTTGAAATATGTAAAAGAGATAATACATTCATTTAGTAGTCCATTTGATTGGCAATACATCAGCCTAAATAATTGAATCAAACCCACTCTGTTGATTATAGTAATCTACGTCAAAAGGAAAACTCAGTAGTCTCATCTGAGAACATTAGAGCTCAGAATCGATTTTAATGTTGAATGAATAAGGATTTCTACTTTAGGCGCAATCGTGAATTGGGGGTCGTTTTATTGAATTAGTCCATTCATCTTCATATTGAGAGAAAAGGGAATTACCGAGAACGGTCTCAGCAATTGTCTCAAATCGAATAAATCTAAGAAGATATTTTGAACTTCTCAAGAAAATATTTCATTTCTTAAGAATAGATGATGTAATATTTTCCATTAAACTTTTGAAATTTATGTAGATTATATTAATAGAATAATTAAAAATTACGAATGAAGGATTAATTTTAATAAAACGCAGGTAAAGGTTAAGGGAAATCAGCTATTGAGGTCGTACTCATGACGCGATTTTCGAAAAATTTCTTCAAATGTCCATCGATCCTACCCAGGAGATGACGAAAATGAGGTCCGTTCAAAACGTTGTGTGTGTGTGTGTGTGTGTGTTTATATATATATATATATATATATATATATATATATATATATATATATATATATATATATGTCTGTTAACGCTCTAGCGGTCGCAATTTTTGTTTGATCGTTACTAAACTCGATATTTAAACGTTTTATTCAATAAGACAGATCAAGTTTGTTAATGGCTGAAATCGGACCAGTGGAAGGGGGATTTTTGAAAATTCGAAATATCTCCGTTACCATACGTCGGATCAAAAAATTGTATAGAACCAATCTTATTGTAAATTAAATTTACTATAATTATTGTTCTATACATTTATTCTCTATCTTGAATATTAACCGAGATATTTGCATTTTTTATTAAGTATAACGGACGAGTGAGTTTCCCGCCAAAAGCTAGTTCGGCCGTAACTGTTGGGCTCTCGTATGGAGTTTTCTCTATTGTAAAACTTCACGTGGGAAATCTGCTTAGTTTACGCAGCCCCTGCGTGACGGACTTTCTATTATTAAACTTCAAGAGGGAAATCTGCTTAGTTTACGCAGCCCCTGCTTGACGGACTTTTTTTTCTTTACCATTCCAAACATAAAACACATTTTTTTTTTTGGAGAATTTTGCAAGTTTATGTCCGTTGAATTGGAAAGGAAAATAGTAATTGCTAAATTTTCTTTGTACAAAAACATGTTTATATAATTTTTTTTTAATATTCCAGTACTTTTTTTCTCTTTTTATTCCAATTCTTCATGAACTAAAACCTTGATACCCTATTCCTTGAAGTCTGGGCTAAGTTCTATCTATGTATTTTTGCATCTCGTGGAGTATTTACAAATTATGAGATTGAAACACCTACTGGACAAAAAAGCACTCTACTTAAAACGGACAGAGAGATATTCCTATCCATATGCCTCATCAATAACATGTCACTCTCAGAGCTCACGACTGCCATTGACTGTTTGACGGCCTGTTCCACATGGAGCTAAAATTCCCATGTTCCACTGAGATTCTGTTTGCTATCGTGAGAAGTGGCAGTTTGAGACGAGTCACGAAACATTGCGAGAAAAGTCGTTGGGCTTGTAGAGTAAGTAAATCTACCTATCGTCGGCCTTCTCAAAATCTTGAGTATATTGAACCTTAAAATACGTGATGAATGATGATTTCACTCGAACTGGTTGAGATATTTTAATATATTTCTCGAAAAAGTGACTAAACCAAAATAGTAAATTAAGCAGATTCTCCAAAACGTTTCGACTTTTAGAC